>MIQA02019847.1:0-23626 GCA_001887855.2 Sclerospora graminicola
ATATTCACAATTTCAGATATTACGACTGAAATTGAACAGTGATATTTCTATTCAAATATCACTTATGTAATGGTACCCCATTACATCACCCCCCACTCAAGCTGGTTGGCCAATAATATATCGTAATATTGGCCAATCGAGTGATGGCACTTGTTGGTCATAACGATATTCAGTTATAACTCATCTTGACCAAAAGTAATCTAATGGTCAGCAAACGCAGCGGCGCTCTTACGAGCACTGCTGATACTTCGAAAACAGACATCACCTCTGCATCGCATGCGGAGGTGTCGTCGAATGCCGACGCTTCGAACGTAGCGTCGAGGCGCAAGGCAAATTCAAAAGACTGCTTGTCTCTCGTGGCAGACGCTGTGGAAGCAGTGTCTAAGCGAGGGCGCGGAGACGTCGCGAATGCAGCGTCTTCCGCGTCTCCACCTGCCGCAAGGCGGGTGTCAAAGAAGAAGTTTAACGACCTCTTCGGAGAGTCATCCGACTCCGAGTATGAGGGCGAGGACGGTGCCGTCCCCGTCAACAACTCTAGTGGGGTTAAGACCACCAGTACCGCTTCGCCGTTAAGTGATGGCGAAGTGGCTTCTGACGCCGTCTATTACGACAGCGACAATTCGATGAGGCGGTGGTATGAGGAACGTAGGGCTCCTCCTGGACCTCGTCATTCGCCAGGTCGTAGCGAAGACGACTTTGAGGTGGTAGGTGGTGCCCCACCCGCCAAGAAACATCGTGCGGAAGCGGCTTACACTGCTTCCGATTCACTGTGTCGTGTGGAACGTTATGTTCCGTACGAAGTGGGGTTTTGGACCCCCGCATGGGCTCTTGCCTATGATAGTGGTGGGCATGTCAAACGTGATTGTCAATACCCACTGTTTGACATTAATGCCCTTGACGATTGCGAGGACCTTTGCAACCGTCATTTCGATCGTAGTACTGACGATAGACGTCGGTACTTCATCGACCTTTTCTACCAGGCTCGTCACTACACGAACCGGAAAGGGTCGCAAAAGAATAAGGACGATAAAGACGCCCTTACTCAGAGTTGGAATGCCTTTGTTGAAAATTACAACAAAGATCCCGATAGGTATGTGAAGAAGGTTCACGCAAACCGCGAGCGCTTCTTAAAGTACTCGATCTCAGGTAAAATGGAGTATGTCCATTTCACTTGTATCAAAGAGGGTTTCTCTTGTGGGGTTCCTTCGGGCATGAAGTGCCCGTGTTGTCCCCCTGGAGCTCCTCGTCTGACCGAAAAGGAGCTTAGAGGGTACCGAGGTTTCTCAGTACCCGCTGAAGTTAAGTGCTATGTCGACGCCCTTAAGGCATCGGAAGCTGCTTCGCAGGCATCAGCACCTAGTGTGGGCGTGCCGCCCTCATCAACACTTAGTGTTGACGCTTCTTTTGAGTTCGAGGAGAAGTATCCTTCTCGAACCCACGCAGGAGGTCAGGGGCATCCGCCCTCAACACCTCGATCGGTTCCCAAGAGTCAAACTCTTGGGAATAACCCAGCCAACGCACCAAGTACTCGGTACGCTGCCCCTTCTTATAGGGAACCGAGCGCTTCGAAAGCAAGCGCTCGAGAATGTAGCGCTTGTTCCCCTGACTATCAATCAGGGGCGGCGGGGGCTGATAATTCCCTCGGCGCTGTTGTTGCGGCGCATGGCCATCAGCTCCGCATCCTTGAGAAGCGCTGTGACGCTTTGAGCGAGGACATGTGCCACTCGATGAAAACGTATCGTTATCATCGGGACGAGATTCGTGAGATTCTCGATGCGCAAGTCGTGATGCAGAAGAAGAGTGATCTTCTGATGCTTGACGTTGATCGTCTGAAGTCGGAGGTGGAAACTCTCCAGGCTCTCCAGGCTTCCCACCAGCGGTTGGAGGCCGACTACAAGTTTCTCTTGGGAGACTTGAAGAAGCACGGCATTCGCCGTGGTGATGCGTCTCGTCCGTAGACGATCGGTATGGTTTGAGTCTCCCAACGTAAAACGTTGGGTGGAGGCGCATGGCCGCGGGAATGTCTAAGGTATAGGCATTCCCTTTAACACCTTGGACCTTAAAGGGCCCAATGAATTTAGGGAGCAACTTCCGTGTAGGGAAGTTGCTTATTGCATGTGTAGGTAGATTAGTTGTAGATAACATAACTAATTCGCCTTTTTCAAAAGAATTTGTGTTCTTCCGTCCATTTTTGTCTGCATTTTGCTTTTGCTTATCAAAAGCGGAAGCAAGCGCGTCTTTCACATAGCGTATTACAGCTTGACGTTGTAATACGAATTCATCTACTGCTTTGTTGGCAGTGGATGGGTTGTTTTCAGTGTCTGCAGCCATTGCTGCCGACACATATTCCGCATAAGCGGTTTCGGTTTCCGAAACTGCTTGAGTTTCTTCTGTAGTTACCGTTGAAGGCTCATCAGTTTCTTCACAAGTTGCAGCTGCAGCTTGTGTATTGACTCGCTTTGAATTTGAGCGGGTCCCTCCCCCACTTAGATTTGGCGTACCGCCAAGTAAAGCCGAGGTTCGTGGATGCCGTAAGGCATTCACGTAAAACGGTGTGTGCTTGGTAGAAGCATGCACCGAGTTGTTTATAGCAAACTCAATGAGTGGTAAGTAATCACTCCACTGCTCGAAGGCATGCGCATAAGAACGCAGCATGTCGCCGAGAACGCGGTTAACGCGCTCAGTCTGCCCATCCGTTTTCGGATGGTCCGCGGTTGACATCTTCAACTGCGTGCCCAAAAACGAGAACGTTTCTTGCCAGAAACGCCCTGTAAATATTGGATCACGATCCGAGACTATGTTTTCCGGCATTCCGTGTAAACGGAATACCGTGTCAACGAATATCCGCGCCGTTTGCGCAGCGGTGACATTCGCTGACACTGCAGCAAGATGAACCATCTTACTGAAACGGTCTACAAAGACCACAATGCCTGTTTTCCGACCGTGATCAGCCGGAAGACCAAAGATAAAATCCATAGAAATGGACTTCCAACACTCTGTCGGAACCGGCAGAGATTGTAGGGCAGCCTGCGCGGACTGTGCGGGCTTGACGCGCTGGCAAATCTCGCAAGCGCGGACGTACTTACGTACCCATTTATATTGGTTACGCCAGTAGAAATCGCGTGCGAGAGAAGCATACGTCTTCTCTCGACCTTGATGCCCCGAAATCGGTGCATCATGGTACTCAAACAAAATTTGATGTTTGAGATCATCGTCGTTTGGAACGACAATGCGGTTAACATCATCTTGGTCTGTGCTGTAAAGCAACAGACCCTCGTGCAATTGATAACGATGCACGCATGCGCGAAGGAACTCTGGAAGTTCCTTGCGCTTCCGATCTGATTGATTACTCAAGTAATCGATCAGTAGGCGAGTTTCCTCGTCGTTCTCGTACGCTTGACGTATTTGTCGCACAAGCGGCGAATACAGATCGGTGCAACGTATCGCGTTTGCACTGGTTGCTTCGGTTACGGACGGTTTCGTCTCGTAATCGGGGCGTCGTGATAGCGCATCCGCTACCACGTTCAGCTTTCCCGGTTTATACTCAACCGTGAAGTTGTATTCTGCAAAGAATGACAGCCAACGTGCCATTCTTTGAGAGATGTGCGGCGATTTCACGGCCGTGCGTAGCGACGCATGGTCCGTGTAAACCACGAAGTGTCTATCTCCTAAGAGATAGATCCTAAACTTCGCCAGTGCATACTTCATGGCAAGGAGTTCCTTGTCATGCACCGGATAGTTGCGTTCGGCTGGGCGCAGCTGACGCGATTGGTAATAAATCACGCGATCACGATCATCGTGATCACGCTGCATCAAGGCGCAGCCGATAGCGAAATCGCTCGCGTCGCAAACGACGTGGAACGGTCGCTCGTTGTCGGCGATTGCCTAAACGGGAGCCTCAGTCAAGCTACGCTTGACTGCATCAAACGCATCTTGGCACTGGGTATTCCAGCGCCAATCGATATCTTTCTTCAATAATTGAGAAAGAGGTCGGATCAGACCGGCATAGTTGCACGAATATTTGTGCAAGTATGTCGCCAGTCCGAGGAACTTTCGAAGTTCCTTGACGTTAGTTGGCGGAGGCCATTCAACGATCACCCTGATCTTTTCTGGATCGGGGCGTACCCCATTCTTGCCTACAAAGCAGCCAAGAACGGGTATCTCGGGTGCACCAAAGGTGCACTTCTTTAAGTTCGCATAGAGCTTGTGCTTGCGCATAAGCTCTAACACCTGACGTAGATGTTCTTCATGAATATCTACATCAGTTTTGCCATGTTCAGCCTTGCTATGGATGAAAACATCATCAAAGTAGCTCGGCGCGAACTCTCGCACCGGGCGCAATAGATGTGTGACGCATCTGTTGAAGGTAGCAGGGGCATTTCGAAGCCCCTGTGGCATCACAAGCCACTCCCAAAGCATACCGCTTGGGGTGCTTACAGCCGTGAGAGGGATATCTTTCTCACGCATAAGGATTTGGTAGAAACCATCCCTTAAGTCGAGAGCACTGAAAACGGTGCTCCCGCTCATGCCATCAATGATGACGTCTTTCCTCGGTATCGGCGTTTGCGCCGGTACCGTTGCTGCGTTCAGCTTATTGAAAGCGTGAACGATTCTCCACCCACCAGTGGACTTCTTAACACAAAAGGTGGGGCTGGAGTGCGGAGAGGTAGACTCTCGCACATGCCCCGCCTTACGACGAGTTTCGAAGAACTCATCGATTGCTTTAACTTGATCGCGCGGCAATGGCCATTGCCGCGTGACACAGTACTTCGTGCCGGGGACGAGATCGATTTCGTGTCTCGTTCCCTTATCCTTGGGAAGCTCACAAGGTACTTCTTCTGGGAATACGTCAGCGTATTCCCAAAGTACTTCGTAGTACGGGGAAGTCGCTTTAAGCGACTCCCAGCTCTGCGCTTCAAAGCGCTGGACTTTGGTTTGATCACTGGGAACGAGTTCGTTCTCAGTGTTCTTTCCATTGGGAACGAGTTCGTTCCCGCTGGCTTCTAATTGTAAAGTGGATATTCGCTCTCGAATATCCACAACCTCGTCAGATGCGACAATGACGCAGATCTGTTCGATCTGATCATTTCGCAAGTTCTTTACGAACTTCTTCCAGCTCAACGCTGGAAGGGCCATCAACCCTGAACTTAAGTTCGGAGGGTTGTCAAGTGTGAGAGACTGGGTAGCTAATCCGGTCTCTGTCTGCGTCAGGACGTTGATCGTCTCGACGGACACAGCTGCTAGATCAGACGCACTTGTCCGATCTGTGGCACGGTGATCATCACTCGTGCACAAGGCCTTCTCTTCATGGTGACCACTGTCTACCATGTTGTTCATGCACTCTCGACTGTTCTTAGTCGTGAGTTCTTTATTTTCGACACGGAAGTCATTTGCTTCCGTGACGGTTTCATTCTTTTCACGGTGGGTGTTTCCCACCGCGTGCGCATTCTCTATACCACGACCGTCATCGGTTGTAGTTGTAACTTCAACACGGGAGTGCTTCGCACTCGTGTTGCACACATTAGTGACGCGCAACGACTCGTTCGTCGCGCGTTCGCGTCCCTCTGGACTCTGATCAGCGGGTGTACCATCCGCTGATCTAGTCAGATTAGATCTGGTGGTGCCATCGCTATCCACCAGGCTATCTGACGCTGCGGTTGTATCATGAGATACAGCCGGATTACTCACAGGGTGATCAGATCCTGTGAGACCGCCGCAGTCGATCGACAGGTTAACCCAGTCGATCGTTGGTTGATGCTTGGACATCCAAGGGATGCCCAAGATGACATCGAACTTGTCATCAAGATCGAGGACGATGTATTCATCCTCGAACGATAGTTCGTCTAACTCGAGGCGTGTTCGAATAACACGCTTCGGTATAGTCACAGTTGCACCTGTTGCTAACCGGACTGATAACATGCTTCTTGGAGATTCAATCTCCTCGAAGTTCATCGACGTTAGTACCTCAGTTCTAACAAAATTGTTTGACGCTCCTGTGTCAAACAGAGCACGCATGGGGACATCGTTTCCATGTGGCCTAACTTCAAGGGTAATGAGAGGTTTCTCTTCACCCTGCACACGTTGACAGGACATAGTCCCGTCTGGGGCTGTTATCCTCACATGCCCAATGTCGGCATGCGAGATAACCCGTCCAGTAGGGCACCCCGCCCCTACTGGTTGTTCACGTTTTTTGCATCAACAGAGGGTTGCCCCTGTTGATGTCGCTTGCCAGCAGACTGTCCAGTCCGCTGACTGCGTGGTGTCGGACGCGGCGCCATACATTCATGGGCGTAATGGCCCATTTTCGCGCATCGATTGCAGCGCAGGAACTTCTTGTTTTTCGGTTGCCTCGGAGCGAGGCGACCGCAACTGAGAGATCCATAGGTTCAGGACCTCCTCCGCTCGCATTGTGACGCGGATTCGGGTGTCTCGGGACGAAGTGTGAACTTCGTCTCGATTGGAAGTTTTGGTTATTATTATTTTTCACATGCTGTATTGGCGGCATGTTAAAGTCGAAAGGCGCTTGCGCTTTCCGACTAACCCCAGCATGCGCTGCTGAGCGACGCATGCTGAACTCCTCCCGGATGCTTTGGTCTATAGCATCGCTCAGAGTCTTCGGGGGAACCCGGTAAAGACTCTGTTTGATGGGACCGTCATTCAGTCCCTTCATGAAGGCGGTGACCTGCATGGCAGGAGGCACCGGTTCATATACAATATTTGACAACAAATATTGTATTTTCTGAGCATACGCATGTAAGCTCAACTTGCCCTGCCTGAGTTCCATGAACTCTTCACGGCAGCTAAGTTCCATTTCTGGAGCTTCAAAGTTGTGCTTTAGCTCAGCTTTTAATGACTGATATGTCAAAAACGCAGTTCCATCAGTATATCTGCGGCTCATCGCCCATGCCCTGGCGCGACCGCCTAGGCATGTGGTGGCGAAATAAGCTAGTGAACGCGGGTCCACAATCTTCTGCGCAGTGATAGCATCCTCTACCTCTGCGAACCACCTCCGAAGAGGTTCGCCCCCTTCGCCAGTAAAGGGCGGAATCCGTGCCTTTACTACTTCAACGCTCGCACTAGATGCGGGCGCTGTTGTTGTTGTCGCCGGCTGAGAGCGCAACAGAGCATGACGCACCTGAGGGTCGACATACAATCTCTTGAAACGGTTAACCGTTTCTAGGGCATCCTCCGAAGGTTTGCCACGGAGGAGAGTGATGATGTCGGGCCCTATGGTCCTAATCATCTCGGCCAAGGTGACCGAAGCACTCGGTGGCCAGTTAGGGAAGTTTTCCGTAACTAGGTCGTGCGCGAGCTGGCGCTCACGCTCACGTTCACTGGCTGTTGCCATGACAGCTAGTGGCTCTTAAACCTTCGAACTGCTAGTTAACTAGCGGAACGTTTCAAAAGTGGTCGTTAGGACGGACCACAAAGTGCTACCAGGTGTAACAGGGCTGCTGTCACGCGGCTTACACTGTAAGTTGCAATGAGGAAGCGTGCAAATTGTGTTGGACCAAATGTAATTTGGTCCTCCTTAGTTTACTTTAAATAAACTCAGATAGGAAAATAATCAATGTATTAATTATTATCGATTAAGTATATATATATTGATATATATACACTTAGGGACGTGAGTGCTAGAAGGTAAGTTTAAGAGTGAATATATTTATGAGTGGTTAAGAGCTAACTAGTATAATTAGACCTAGATTAATCATAGTAACATGTAGTATAAAACTGATCTTAATGATATTTTTATCATTAGATGACTTGTCAGATTCAATTATATCAGAATCTGTTCTCAAAGGTGGATTATGACAACTTATAATCCAATGTTCACAATTTCATGTATTACGACTGAAATTGAACTGTGATATTTCTATTCCAATATCACTTATGTAATGGTACCCCATTACACCTCTGGCCCCACACGACAGTACCCCAATTTTGTTTACGTATTCCGAAGGACCGCGCGGACCCCCATTCCCACCCGAATGTACGTACTCGGCTTTAGCGTATAAGCGTCATCAAATCTAGACAGCCGTGACGCGTTGACAGCGTTGGAGTTTGGCACACCACCCCTGGACACCAATCTCCAGCCTAGCAACCAAGCGTGTCGTTTGGGCTGTCCAATGTATTTGCGGAGTTTATTATTACATTCACAAATGTCAAAACTTGTCTTATGTTCGTGCGGGTATCAATAGTATATAGTATATTGCTTTACACGTTAGACTGTCCATACCTTCTCGGCCTTTTGGCTAAGATCAAGTGTAGTATCTGTTCTAATCAGTGTGAAAACTGGTTTCCGCCGATTTCGGTGGTCGTTTCTTCCTTCTCTCGAGGTAATCTTCCTACGCTTTCTTTTCTACCTTTTGTCTGCTACCTTCCTGCAACCTAAGTGCCCCCCATCCGCTTTTGGTGGCCGGAATGGCAGCCCCGGGAGCGCTCTCTATCGACCGATAGTGAGGGCTCTACCGCCAGCCAATCAAGTCTCGCCAGCGACGCGTCATTTTATAGTGCGACCGCTGACGAGACTGGGATTGGTCAAAATTCCGATTCTGAGTCCGGAATCAGAAATTACACTTTTGCCCCCGTTTCGAGTCCTTTAAGGGCCGAAAATGGGGGCACGGACGGTTATCACGCGGTGCCATATCTCGGCACCGCGGACGATTCGGAAAGCGCAACTTCGGGCACGGGTCAAGCACCCGCAGCGCCCATTGTGCACCAATTGGTGACACGCGCAGAGCCCTCTGGCTCTGAAGCGCAGGCCCGGTCCCCGACCGATTTTTCGCGTCGTTTCGGGGATCGGGCCGAGTCTTTTGAAAGGGAAAATCGGCCCACCAACGGGCACGAAGATGGGTCCGGCCCTATACTTGGTTTGAGTATAGGGCCGTCCGAAAATTTTGATGACCACGGCCACGCAGCCCCCAACCAAGACCCCTCCAACCAAGTTCTCCCTTCTTCGCCTTCCCTCGAAAGCCCAAGCACCCAAGCGCGCCCTTTGGCTTTCGCCTCGCACTCGCCCGCTGTCTCCCCGCCCGCCGCCGTCCCTGAAGCTCCTGTTCGTTTGTTTGGGCTACCCGGCAGGGCGGCCGGCAGGCTGCCCGACCGGGTAGCACCTGGGGCCGCGCCTTCCCTCACCACCTCAAGTCACTCAAGCCCAAGCACCCAAGTGCGCCATTTGGCTTTCGCCTCGCACTCGCCCGCTGTCCCCCCACCCGCCGCCGCCCCTGAAGCTCCTGTTCGTTTGTTTGGGCTACCCGGCAGGGCAACCGGCAGGCTGCCCGACCCGGCAGCACCACGAGACGCGCTTGCAGCCGCCACGGCTCGCGCACTTGGGGCCACCCACAGCCCCAACGACTTTGATGACAGTGACAGCGACGACAGCGCCGTTGAGGACGACGATGCCGCCGCTGTCGAAGACATTTCTGTCCCCCCAAGCGATTGTTCTCCACCCGGCAGGGCGGCTGGCATGCTGCCCGCGGGTCAAGAAATTGCATCTCTTTCCAGCGCAGCTGTGGCTGAAGGTACACGTGCCGCATCGACAGCCGCAGCTGACCAAGTCATGCCTGCTGCTGAACACGCCACTGCGGCGCACCACGCGCGCGCGGTGCTGCGTCAAGACCCTCAACCTCCAGCCCCCGCGCACGCGGTGCCTACGTCGAGTGCCGTGTCCAGCAGCATGGACATTAATCGACGCAGCGACGTAGCGCTCGGCCAGGGTCCCCAGATCATTACCCCACCAACCATAGACGGATACCGGGACCCTGTGCTTGCGGTGTACGCGCACAACGCTCCGGCATTCAATTGCGCGTTGTGCACGTACATCGCCCGTGACCTCGCAGCGTTGGCAAAGCACCGTGTCACATCGCACCGCGGCACCTGCTTCGTGGATCACTTCCACAGCGGGTGCGCGTGCGGCATCGGTTTCAAGTCACGTGCAGCAGCGACGAAGCATGCGACCACGTGCGCGACCAGCACGTTGGTCCCCGAAGCTCATGCACGTGACTCGATGTTTCCATCTACGCGCGAAGAGGCCAGTCCAACACCCACCGGACCCCTCAGCGCGGCGGCGACTGCGATCGCGGCAGTCGCATCAAGCAACACCTCGGTCGCAGACGCCGCCACCCCCCAGAGCGTCGTGCCCAACGCTACTCCCAAGACCCCGAGGCACCACTACGACCCCCCCGTATGGTGCCTCACCCCAAGTTCACCTTCTTTGCCCCCTGCAGGTAAGCGTCGTCGCCTGGAAGAGCCGCCAGACTACGCCACTACCAGGACGACATCATCTCACCCAAGGCCTAGAACAAGATGGGGCCCAAGCCACCGCGCAGTGGGTGTGGCAGCCATTGCCCACCTGGTGACAGGTGAGGTAGCAGTGCCAGCCCCGGCAGCGCGACGACCCCTGACCTCGGCCGCGGCAGGCACTCGTGCCACGCGGTGGGGGCCAAGTCACTGCGCGATCGGGGCCGCCACTGCTATATCCCAACAGGTCACCAGTGTACCCGCTGCGCCGGAACCAACGCCAGCGTCGCCGACACCAGCGCCAACCCAGTCACCACCAGACCAGCAAGGCGAGCCCGAGCCTTGGATACTTCGCTTTGACGGCGCTTGCAGACGCAACCCCGGACCAGGTGGCGCTGGTGCTGTTCTCCTTGACCCAAACGGCATCGTCGTGTGGACGTGCTCTCAGTTCCTCCCCGCCAGCAGTGGCACCAACAACACCGCAGAGTATACTGCACTGCTGGTGGGGGTACAGAGCGCGACACACCATGGCGCTACACGACTCCTCGTCGAGGGCGACAGCAACCTGGTGCTGGCCCAGGTGCGGGGCACCTTCAGCTGCAACAACAAACGGCTTCGTCGGCTCCGAGGTCGAGTTCGTGCCGCACTGCAGGCGTTGGCTTGGTACAAGCTTCAACACATCGATCGCCAAGCCAACGCCCAAGCCGATCGACTTGCCAATCGCGCCCTCGACCTTAAGCGGACCGTGCTGGAGTGTGGCCCCCACGCAGCCTCGATGGACCGATGCTCTCCGCCTGCACCGCCCCCGACGTCGACCGCCTCAACCATTCCTGGCCCGAGCACCCCTGGTTCTGACGCCCCGGCCACCCCATGTCCTGACGCCCCGGTGGACACTCCCACCGATGTTGGCATGGACGATGACACGCCAGCGGACATCGACGCAGACATTGCTGCGCGGGATGGCGGAGTGGTCTACCCCACCATCCCTATCGGCCCAGGATCGACGCCAGCTCGTCAGCCGCGCCTCCGACTCCGCCAACTCAGCGAGGAAGCGAGCGACGCAGCGGCCATGGCTCTGCAGACGCTAGCAGATACCATGGCTTGCATGATAACGGATGCTGACAGCTGGGAAACGGGTGAAGGATATATCAGTGCCATCCCTGACCGCATTCGGGAGGCACTTAAACCCTTCACCACCCGGCCCCCCCCCGCCCAAGCCTCCACCAAGCGCCAACACCGCCGCCCGCCCCGCGTGACGCGCACCCAGCGCGAACATCGCATCGATGAGGCGTTAGATGACATGGCAGCTGCCCAACGGTCGACACCTAGGGACCAGAAGGCGGTGCGTAAAGCACGACGGCGCGTCGGAAGGCTTCGCGAGTCCCAGGCACGCCAAGATTTGCGGCGGGACTTTGTGCGCGACGAAGCTGCGTGCGTGGCCAAGATACTGGCTAGTGCAACGGTGGACGCGACAACTGAAGGACCTACCAGCTCCTGCCCCATCGACCGCGCGACGCTGTACCAACATTTCACAGGTACCAGCGCGCAGCGAGTCCCGTTCGACTTTGATGGGGAGCTTGGTGGGGAATTCCGCGCCACCTTGGCCAGCATCCCTGCAGCTACGCGGGTTGGTGAGGCGCTCACGGACGAGCTGACAATGGACGACGTGGAAGACCAACTCAACACCACGTCAGCTTCGTCGAGCCCTGGCCACGACGGCGTTGGCTATGACACCTACCGCCGATTCGCTCCGCAGCTCGTGCCCCTCCTGCACGCCGCCTACCGGTTCTGCTGGCTGCATCGGAAGGTACCCGCCATATGGAAGGTTGGTATGATTCGCCTTATTCACAAGAAGGGTGACCCGATGCAGCCAGCCAACTGGCGACCGATATGCCTACAGCCCACGATATACAAGCTCTACAGCGGGCTGTTGGCACGTCGGTTATCAAGGTGGCTTGAAGGCAACAACCGGTTGCCTATGGCACAAAAAGGGTTCCGGTCCTTCAATGGGTGCCACGAGCACAACTTCGTTGCTACCACGTTGCTGGACCAGACGCGCCGCATGCACCGCAAGCTGTACCAAGTGTGGTACGACTTGCGCAACGCCTTCGGATCGCTGCCCCAAGAATTGATGTGGCGTGTACTCCGTCAGCTTGGCGTCGAGCCCCACTTCATCGACAGATGCCACGACATTTACCAAGGGTCAGCATTCGTCATCACCAATGGAGCAGACGGGGCCACAGACCCGGTGCGCCAAGAGGTGGGCGTGTACCAAGGCTGTCCGTTGAGCCCACTTCTCTTCATTACTGCGCTCGTACCTCTGGTACGCCGCCTCGAACAGCTCGACGGCGTAGGTGTACCGCTCGCGCATGACGTACAGCCTTGCGTTACTGCCTACGCAGACGACCTCAAGGTATTCAGCTCAAGTGCTGACGGCATCAAGACGTGCCATGGTGTGGTGTCGCGCTTCCTTCGGTGGACTGGACTCCGGGCAAACCCAGCAAAGTGTGCCAGCTTGGCGGTGACGACCAACGCCCGGGGCAATCCCGCTCGTGACGACAGTGTTCGCCTGGAGATCCACGGCGATACCATCGCCCCTCTAAGCCTCCAAGAAAGCTACCAGTATCTCGGGGTGGGCGATGGCTTCGACCATGTCAAACACCGTCTCCAGCTTGCACCCAACTTGTCGCAGGTCAAGCGGGAGGCGGTAGCGCTTCTGCAGTCGGGACTGGCAGCGTGGCAAGTGGTCAAGGCCTTGAAGACATACGTATATCCTAAGGTGGAGTATGCCCTTCGCCACTTGCGTCCGCTCCAGTCCCAGCTACAAGGATTCGACAGCACTGTCGCGAAGGGACTGCGCCACCTCCTGCATCTGCCCGCGTCCGCCACCACCGCCTTCTTCTATGCGCCTACATCGGGGGGTGGGCTAGGCTTGCAGACGTTGGTGGAGATGCACCAAGCTCTGCAGGTGGCGCACGCGTGGCAGATGCTTCACTCCAAGGACCCAGCAATCGTGGCGGTGGCCAAGGCACAGGTGTGTCAGGTGGTGCGCAAGCGGTATCGCCTCCAAGAAGACCACTGGACAGGGCGTGACGATGAGCTGGTTCGACTGTTTTTGAACTCGGAGCTGGCCGCCTCACCTTACGCAGAAGTGTTGCGCCGCAACGGAGACATCGGCTCGCTTTGGGTGGACGTGCAACGCACCATGCGCGTTCACCACCTCAGCTACGCCAGTCACGAGGACGCGAACGTGAGCGACCCGCTGGGTCTACAGGTCCCTCACTGCACGAAGTGGCTGGACCACAAGTCTGTGCTTCGACATGTGAAGCTTCACATGAAGATTCGCCACCAAACTCGATGGAAGAGTCTGGTGGATCAGGGCAAGACGGTGCGCCCCATGGTGGCCTAGGTGCCAAGTTCATGACAACGGGGGCGGGCCTGTCAGATGCAGAACATCGGTTTGGTATTACGGCCCGCCTCAACCAAATCGACACGAACTCGGTTCTCAAGCGTCGCCGCCTCCGGGCGAATCACCACTGCCGGACACCGACCTGCTCTTCGGCGGAGACGCTGGCGCACGTTCTTAACCACTGCGAGTCCAACATGGACGCAATCCGCCAGCGTCATGACAGCGCCTTGGAGCAGATCGGGTCCAAGGTACGCAGCGCGTTGAAGAAAGCCAAGTCGTCCGCAGAGCTGCGCCTGAACCAGACGGTACCCGAGTACACAGGCGCAGCTCTGCGACCCGATATTGTGATACGGGACGCGACTGCAAAGAAGATGGTGATCGCCGACTTGGCGATCACATTTGAAAACCATGCGGCTGGCGCACGGCATTCTTCACTGCAGCTCAGCCACGATCACAAGACACTCAAATACCAACCGATCGTGGCAGAGCTGCAGCTGAAGGGATGGCAGGTGCAGACTGCCGCCATTGTGTACGGCTCGCTGGGCGCGGTGCAGCCCAGCAACTTCAAGACCTACACAGACAAGCTTCAATTCTCAAGCGTGAGGCTCGACAGCTGGACCTTAAGCTTCGAGCCACTGTATCAGGTCAAGCTACCGGATTTGGGGATGGCATTGTCGTCGCCACCGTGAGCGACAAAGGAGTAGCACTGCTTCGCGAGTTTTGCGGGGCCCCGCAAGATACACCGCAAGCAAGGGCACGACGGTAAGCTGGTCATTTGACCGAAAGGGAACCACCCAGGTAGGGAACCTCCCTTTAAAAACCCAGGTAGATTTACTAACCCTCCTTTTAGTGACGTGCATATTTAAGCCTACATTTTAATTACGGAGAGGTTACTAACTGGTAATATAACGAACATTTTCTGTTCTAATCAGTGTGAAAACTGGTTTCCGCCGATTTCGGTGGTCGTTTCACATTCATTTTTGGACATCCCGATTGCAACTAGCTTGCTGGCTGCGATTGGGCGGTTTCCGGGGGCTTGCACTTTCCCCCGCGAGGCCAACTACCTACTACTTACCTTTGTAATACACTACTATAAACTGCAATCAATACCTTCTATCCTTTTGGCTAAGAACAAGTGTAGTATCTGTTCTAAGCAGTGTGAAAACCTCAATTTAATGGTTTTTAATTTCTACTAGAGTTGCTGTGCAAACTACACATAAAAGCGCGCGGAAGGTCTCCGGTGACGTAGGGTGCTGGCCCCGTGAGGCCAACTGCAACTTGACCTTTCTACATTTCAACAGCTCCAACGGTCTTCACCATCACTTTGGCGCATGCGCTTTTGGTACGCCGGACTGGCAAGTTCGAGACCGTTCTTTGTCCACTGACAGTGATGTACCCATTCAAGTCTCGCCAGTAACGCGTCCTTAGTTGACGCTGAAATGTTGGGATCGCTTTGGGTTTGAAACGTATATTCTGATTCTGGACTCAGAAATTACATTTTTCCACTCATACCGAACCCACTGCGAGCGAATCGGTGCCCACGCTTGGGGCCGCTCCTCGCCACTGAAGAAAATATGTTTTTGGAAGCTGCCACTTTGGTCACGGGGCTAGCATCCGCTGTACTGGGAGTCCATTACACATTATATAATAACCAATGCTATTTAAGTTGAAATATCATTGTTTAAATTTGGGTACTTATTGTCCGAAAAGAGAAAATTGGATTTTAATCCATCGGTAATCCGATTCAGTACACCTTACCAAATTTTTAAGAGAAGATCTAATCTAGTAAATTAGATCAGCTTTATATTATATATATTTGTAAGCTGGTTTAGACTTAATTATAGACATTAACGCTAAACAAACCAACATATTTCACTCTTAAGACTACCTTCTAGCGCTTACGTCCTTTTTTTCTGTAATGGAGTTTAGTATAGAAATAGCAATAAATTTATTACAATAAAATCAAGTACTGAAACAAATTATACATTTGTTTCTATTGCACGCTTCCTTACAACACAGTGTGGGTCTGTAACAGCGAGCCTGTAACATCTGCACTGCACATTGCACAGACACCTATGACATGCACAACACCCTCTGGCCCCACACGACAGTACCCCAATTTTGTTTACGTATTCCGAAGGACCGCGCGGACCCCCATTCCCACCCGAATGTACGTACTCGGCTTTAGCGTATAAGCGTCATCAAATCTGGACAGCCGTGACGCGTTGACAGCGTTGGAGTTTGGCACACCACCCCTGGACACCAATCTCCTAGCAACCAAGCGTGTCGTTTGGGCTGTCCAATTTATTTGCGGAGTTTATTATTACATTCACAAATGTCAAAACTTGTCTTATGTTCGTGCGGGTATCAATAGTATATAGTATATTGCTTTACACGTTAGACTGTCCATACCTTCTCGGCCTTTTGGCTAAGATCAAGTGTAGTATCTGTTCTAATCAGTGTGAAAACTGGTTTCCGCCGATTTCGGTGGTCGTTTCACATTCATTTTTGGACATCCCGATTGCAACTAGCTTGCTGGCTGCGATTGGGCGGTTTCCGGGGGCTTGCACTTTCCCCCGCGAGGCCAACTACCTACTACTTACCTTTGTAATACACTACTATAAACTGCAATCAATACCTTCTATCCTTTTGGCTAAGAACAAGTGTAGTATCTGTTCTAAGCAGTGTGAAAACCTCAATTTAATGGTTTTTAATTTCTACTAGAGTTGCTGTGCAAACTACACATAAAAGCGCGCGGAAGGTCTCCGGTGACGTAGGGTGCTGGCCCCGTGAGGCCAACTGCAACTTGACCTTTCTACATTTCAACAGCTCCAACGGTCTTCACCATCACTTTGGCGCATGCGCTTTTGGTACGCCGGACTGGCAAGTTCGAGACCGTTCTTTGTCCACTGACAGTGATGTACCCATTCAAGTCTCGCCAGTAACGCGTCCTTAGTTGACGCTGAAATGTTGGGATCGCTTTGGGTTTGAAACGTATATTCTGATTCTGGACTCAGAAATTACATTTTTCCACTCATACCGAACCCACTGCGAGCGAATCGGTGCCCACGCTTGGGGCCGCTCCTCGCCACTGAAGAAAATATGTTTTTGGAAGCTGCCACTTTGGTCACGGGGCTAGCATCCGCTGTACTGGGAGTCCATTACACATTATATAATAACCAATGCTATTTAAGTTGAAATATCATTGTTTAAATTTGGGTACTTATTGTCCGAAAAGAGAAAATTGGATTTTAATCCATCGGTAATCCGATTCAGTACACCTTACCAAATTTTTAAGAGAAGATCTAATCTAGTAAATTAGATCAGCTTTATATTATATATATTTGTAAGCTGGTTTAGACTTAATTATAGACATTAACGCTAAACAAACCAACATATTTCACTCTTAAGCTTAAGACTACCTTCTAGCGCTTACGTCCTTTTTTCTGTAATGGAGTTTAGTATAGAAATAGCAATAAATTTATTACAATAAAATCAAGTACTGAAACAAATTACACATTTGTTTCTATTGCACGCTTCCTTACAACACACTGTGGGTCTGTAACAGCGAGCCTGTAACATCTGCACTGCACATTGCACAGACACCTATGACATGCACAACACCCTCTGGCCCCACACGACAGTACCCCAATTTTGTTTACGTATTCCGAAGGACCGCGCGGACCCCCATTCCCACCCGAATGTACGTACTCGGCTTTAGCGTATAAGCGTCATCAAATCTGGACAGCCGTGACGCGTTGACAGCGTTGGAGTTTGGCACACCACCCCTGGACACCAATCTCCTAGCAACCAAGCGTGTCGTTTGGGCTGTCCAATTTATTTGCGGAGTTTATTATTACATTCACAAATGTCAAAACTTGTCTTATGTTCGTGCGGGTATCAATAGTATATAGTATATTGCTTTACACGTTAGACTGTCCATACCTTCTCGGCCTTTTGGCTAAGATCAAGTGTAGTATCTGTTCTAATCAGTGTGAAAACTGGTTTCCGCCGATTTCGGTGGTCGTTTCACATTCATTTTTGGACATCCCGATTGCAACTAGCTTGCTGGCTGCGATTGGGCGGTTTCCGGGGGCTTGCACTTTCCCCCGCGAGGCCAACTACCTACTACTTACCTTTGTAATACACTACTATAAACTGCAATCAATACCTTCTATCCTTTTGGCTAAGAACAAGTGTAGTATCTGTTCTAAGCAGTGTGAAACCCTCAATTTAATGGTTTTTAATTTCTACTAGAGTTGCTGTGCAAACTACACATAAAAGCGCGCGGAAGGTCTCCGGTGACGTAGGGTGCTGGCCACGTGAGGCCAACTGCAACTTGACCTTTCTACATTTCAACAGCTCCAACGGTCTTCACCATCACTTTGGCGCATGCGCTTTTGGTACGCCGGACTGGCAAGTTCGAGACCGTTCTTTGTCCACTGACAGTGATGTACCCATTCAAGTCTCGCCAGTAACGCGTCCTTAGTTACGCTGAAATGTTGGGATCGCTTTGGGTTTGAAACGTATATTCTGATTCTGGACTCAGAAATTACATTTTCCCACTCATACCGAACCCACTGCGAGCGAATCGGTGCCCACGCTTGGGGCCGCTCCTCGCCACTGAAGAAAATATGTTTTTGGAAGCTGTCACTTTGGTCACGGGGCTAGCATCCGCTATACTGGGAGTCCATTACATATTACATAATAACCAATGCTATTTAAGTTGAAATATCATTGTTTAAATTTGGGTACTTATTGTCCGAAAAGAGAAAATTGGATTTTAATCCATCGGTAATCCGATTCAGTACACCTTACCAAATTTTTAAGAGAAGATCTAATCTAGTAAATTAGATCAGCTTTATATTATATATATTTGTAAGCTGGTTTAGACTTAATTATAGACATTAACGCTAAACAAACCAACATATTTCACTCTTAAGCTTAAGACTACCTTCTAGCGCTTACGTCTTTTTTTTCTGTAATGGAGTTTAGTATAGAAATAGCAATAAATTTATTACAATAAAATCAAGTACTGAAACAAATTATACATTTGTTTCTATTGCACGCTTTCTTACAACACAGTGTGGGTCTGTAACAGCGAGCCTGTAACATCTGCACTGCACATTGCACAGACACCTATGACATGCACAACACCCTCTGGCCCCACACGACAGTACCCCAATTTTGTTTACGTATTCCGAAGGACCGCGCGGACCCCCATTCCCACCCGAATGTACGTACTCGGCTTTAGCGTATAAGCGTCATCAAATCTGGACAGCCGTGACGCGTTGACAGCGTTGGAGTTTGGCACACCACCCCTGGACACCAATCTCCTAGCAACCAAGCGTGTCGTTTGGGCTGTCCAATTTATTTGCGGAGTTTATTATTACATTCACAAATGTCAAAACTTGTCTTATGTTCGTGCGGGTATCAATAGTATATAGTATATTGCTTTACACGTTAGACTGTCCATACCTTCTCGGCCTTTTGGCTAAGATCAAGTGTAGTATCTGTTCCTACGCTTTTTCTTCCTACTTCTCTTGTCTGTCTATTTTTCCTACCCTCCTGCCATCTAAGTGCCCCCCATGCGCTTCTGGTGGCCGGAATGGCAACCCCGGGAGCGCTCTCTATCGTCCGATAGTGAGGGCTCCACCGCCAGCCAATCAAGTCTCGCCAGCGATGCGTCTTTTTATAGTGCGACCGCTGGCGAGACTGGAATTGGTCAAAATTCCGATTCTGAGTCCGGAATCAGAAATTACACTTTTGCCCCCGTTTCGAGTCCTTTAAGGGCCGAAAATGGGGGCACGGACGGTTATCTCGCGGTGCCATATCTCGGCACCGCGGACGATTCGGAAAGCGCAACTTCGGGCACGGGTCAAGCACCCGCAGCGCCCATTGTGCACCAATTGGTGACACGCGCAGAGCCCTCTGGCTCTGAAACGCAGGCCCGGTCCCCGACCGATTTTTCGCGTCGTTTCGGGGATCGGGCCGAGTCTTTTGAAAGGGAAAATCGGCCCACCAACGGGCACGAAGATGGGTCCGGCCCTATACTTGATTTGAGTATAGGGCCGTCCGAAAATTTTGATGACCACGGCCACGCAGCCCCCAACCAAGACCCCTCCAACCAAGTTCTCCCTTCCTCGCCTTCCCTCGAAAGCCCAAGCACCCAAGCGCGCCCTTTGGCTTTCGCCTCGCACTCGCCCGCTGTCTCTCCGCCCGCCGCCGTCCCTGAAGCTCCTGTTCGTTTGTTAGGCTTACCCGGCAGGGCGGCCGGCAGGCTGCCCGACCGGGTAGCACCTGGGGCCGCGCCTTCCCTCACCACCTCAAGTCACTCAAGCCCAAGCACCCAAGTGCGCCATTTGGCTTTCGCCTCGCACTCGCCCGCTGTCCCCCCACCCGCCGCCGCCCCTGAAGCTCCTGTTCGTTTGTTTGGGCTACCCGGCAGGGCAACCGGCAGGCTGCCCGACCCGGCAGCACCACGAGACGCGCTTGCAGCCGCCACGGCTCGCGCACTTGGGGCCACCCACAGCCCCAACGACTTTGATGACAGTGACAGCGACGACAGCGCCGTTGAGGACGACGATGCCGCCGCTGTCGAAGACATTTCTGTCCCCCCAAGCGATTGTTCTCCACCCGGCAGGGCGGCTGGCATGCTGCCCGCGGGTCAAGAAATTGCATCTCTTTCCAGCGCAGCTGTGGCTGAAGGTACACGTGCCGCATCGACAGCCGCAGCTGACCAAGTCATGCCTGCTGCTGAACACGCCACTGCGGCGCACCACGCGCGCGCGGTGCTGCGTCAAGACCCTCAACCTCCAGCCCCCGCGCACGCGGTGCCTACGTCGAGTGCCGTGTCCAGCAGCATGGACATTAATCGACGCAGCGACGTAGCGCTCGGCCAGGGTCCCCAGATCATTACCCCACCAACCATAGACGGATACCGGGACCCTGTGCTTGCGGTGTACGCGCACAACGCTCCGGCATTCAATTGCGCGTTGTGCACGTACATCGCCCGTGACCTCGCAGCGTTGGCAAAGCACCGTGTCACATCGCACCGCGGCACCTGCTTCGTGGATCACTTCCACAGCGGGTGCGCGTGCGGCATCGGTTTCAAGTCACGTGCAGCAGCGACGAAGCATGCGACCACGTGCGCGACCAGCACGTTGGTCCCCGAAGCTCATGCACGTGACTCGATGTTTCCATCTACGCGCGAAGAGGCCAGTCCAACACCCACCGGACCCCTCAGCGCGGCGGCGACTGCGATCGCGGCAGTCGCATCAAGCAACACCTCGGTCGCAGACGCCGCCACCCCCCAGAGCGTCGTGCCCAACGCTACTCCCAAGACCCCGAGGCACCACTACGACCCCCCCGTATGGTGCCTCACCCCAAGTTCACCTTCTTTGCCCCCTGCAGGTAAGCGCCGTCGCCTGGAAGAGCCGCCAGACTACGCCACTACCAGGACGACATCATCTCACCCAAGGCCTAGAACAAGATGGGGCCCAAGCCACCGCGCAGTGGGTGTGGCAGCCATTGCCCACCTGGTGACAGGTGAGGTAGCAGTGCCAGCCCCGGCAGCGCGACGACCGCTGACCTCGGCCGCGGCAGG
Source organism: Sclerospora graminicola (assembly GCA_001887855.2). Taxonomy (NCBI): domain Eukaryota; phylum Oomycota; class Peronosporomycetes; order Peronosporales; family Peronosporaceae; genus Sclerospora; species Sclerospora graminicola. The sequence goes on from MIQA02019847.1 coordinate 21,255, forward strand.
CACTCGTGCCACGCGGTGGGGGCCAAGTCACTGCGCGATCGGGGCCGCCACTGCTATATCCCAACAGGTCACCAGTGTACCCGCTGCGCCGGAACCAACGCCAGCGTCGCCGACACCAGCGCCAACCCAGCCACCACCAGACCAGCAAGGCGAGCCCGAGCCTTGGATACTTCGCTTTGACGGCGCTTGCAGACGCAACCCCGGACCAGGTGGCGCTGGTGCTGTTCTCCTTGACCCAAACGGCATCGTCGTGTGGACGTGCTCTCAGTTCCTCCCCGCCAGCAGCGGCACCAACAACACCGCAGAGTATACTGCACTGCTGGTGGGGGTACAGAGCGCGACACACCATGGCGCTACACGACTCCTCGTCGAGGGCGACAGCAACCTGGTGCTGGCCCAGGTGCGGGGCACCTTCAGCTGCAACAACAAACGGCTTCGTCGGCTCCGAGGTCGAGTTCGTGCCGCACTGCAGGCGTTGGCTTGGTACAAGCTTCAACACATCGATCGCCAAGCCAACGCCCAAGCCGATCGACTTGCCAATCGCGCCCTCGACCTTAAGCTGACCGTGCTGGAGTGTGGCCCCCACGCAGCCTCGATGGACCTATGTTCTCCGCCTGCACCGCCCCCGACGTCGACCGCCTCAACCATTCCTGGCCCGAGCACCCCTGGTTCTGACGTCCCGGCCACCCCATGTCCTGACGCCCCGGTGGACACTCCCACCGATGTTGGCATGGACGATGACACGACAGCGGACATCGACGCAGACATTGCTGCGCGGGATGGCGGAGTGGTCTACCCCACCATCCCTATCGGCCCAGGATCGACGCCAGCTCGTCAGCCGCGCCTCCGACTCCGCCAACTCAGCGAGGAAGAGAGCGACGCAGCGGCCATGGCTCTGCAGACACTAGCAAATACCATGGCTTGCATGATAACGGATGCTGACAGCTGGGAAACGGGTGAAGGATATATCAGCGCCATCCCTGACCGCATTCGGGAGGCACTGAGACCCTTCACCACCCGGCCCTCCCCCGCTCAAGCCTCCACCAAGCGCCAACACCGCCGCCCGCCCCGTGTGACGCGCACCCAGCGCGAACATCGCATCGATGAGGCGTTAGATGACATGGAAGCTGCCCAACGGTCGACACCTAGGGACCAGAAGGCGGTGCGTAAAGCACGACGGCGCGTCGGAAGGCTTCGCGAGTCCCAGGCACGCCAAGATTTGCGGCGGGACTTTGTGCGCGACGAAGCTGCGTGCGTGGCCAAGATACTGGCTAGTGCAACGGTGGACGCGACAACTGAAGGACCTACCAGCTCCTGCCCCATCGACCGCGCGACGCTGTACCAACATTTCACAGGTACCAGCGCGCAGCGAGTCCCGTTCGACTTTGATGGAGAGCTAGGTGGGGAATTCCGCGCCACCTTGGCCAGCATCCCTGCAGCTACGCGGGTTGGTGAGGCGCTCACGGACGAGCTGACAATGGACGACGTGGAAGACCAACTCAACACCACGTCAGCTTCGTCGAGCCCTGGCCACGACGGCGTTGGCTATGACACCTACCGCCGATTCGCTCCGCAGCTCGTGCCCATCCTGCACGCCGCCTACCAGTTCTGCTGGCTGCATCGGAAGGTACCCGCCATATGGAAGGTTGGTATGATTCGCCTCATTCACAAGAAGGGTGACCCGATGCAGCCAGCCAACTGGCGACCGATATGCCTACAGCCCACGATATACAAGCTCTACAGCGGGCTGTTGGCACGTCGGTTATCAAGGTGGCTTGAAGGCAACAACCGGTTGCCTATGGCACAAAAAGGGTTCCGGTCCTTCAATGGGTGCCACGAGCACAACTTCGTTGCTACCACGTTGCTGGACCAGACGCGCCGCATGCACCGCAAGCTGTACCAAGTGTGGTACGACTTGCGCAACGCCTTCGGATCGCTGCCCCAAGAATTGATGTGGCGTGTACTCCGTCAGCTTGGCGTCGAGCCCCACTTCATCGACAGATGCCACGACATTTACCAAGGGTCAGCATTCGTCATCACCAATGGAGCAGACGGTGCCACAGACCCGGTGCACCAAGAGGTGGGCGTGTACCAAGGCTGTCCGTTGAGCCCACTTCTCTTCATTACTGCGCTCGTACCTCTGGTACGCCGCCTCGAACAGCTCGACGGCGTAGGTGTACCGCTCGCGCATGACGTACAGCCTTGCGTTACTGCCTACGCAGACGACCTCAAGGTATTCAGCTCAAGTGCTGACGGCATCAAGACGTGCCATGGTGTGGTGTCGCGCTTCCTTCGGTGGACTGGACTCCGGGCAAACCCAGCAAAGTGTGCCAGCTTGGCGGTGACGACCAACGCCCGGGGCAATCCCGCTC
>MIQA02019849.1:0-37721 GCA_001887855.2 Sclerospora graminicola
AGGTGAGATGAAGTTAAACATAGATCCTGACGAGCACGAAGACCGGCCAGATGACCGCGAGGATCAGATCAGTCACCACAATGGTGATTCATCTGATCCCGATGCTGATCAGGATCGACGGAGTACCCCCTCCGATAGTTGGCCGTCCGGGCCAGTGGGTATCCGGATTCCACCCAAGACTTCGGTCATGGATTTGGAAATCGGCTCCACCACATGAGAACCTGCCTTGGCGTGGGACCTGTCGAGCGAGATCCGAGGGAAGTGGCCGGCCCCGCATGTCTGCCGCACGCTCGGGTTTGCGAAATTGCTATTGCGCTGGTGGAAGGCCGTTGGGCTTGCTGAAAACCGATGTGCTCATGCGCGTGAGTCGTCGCGCGTTCACGACTTGGAGGAGCTGGTGGAAATCACCGTTGCTCGTGTTCAACTTTAGGATGACCGTCAAACGCTCGGCTGACGCGTCGTCGGACAGACTGTCGCGGTCCACGCACATGCGAAAATCTTCGAGCACTTGGTTTAACCAGTAAACCAAGTAGGGCAAATCCTCCGCCTCCCATGACTGCCACGTCGTCAGTTCTTGAACGAAATTAAACATACGGTCCACAAGCTGCACCGTATCGAGGGTTGTGAAGGCGGCTGAAAATGTCCGGAGGGAAGTGATGGCACTGAGGATGTCGGCGATGGACGATGGCTGTTTGGGCTTCGGGCCTCGACGGAAGCTGAAAAGTTTTGCATGTTGGTGGAACCGCTCATTACCCAATCCATCCGCTCCACCTGACTGATCGGGAAGACATGCATGATCGAGAGGCCACGGCTGCCGAACTGGAAGTTATAGATGCTTGTCAGGACGCCCGAGTGCGGCTTGAACTGGACCGCGCGATGGGATACGAGCATATCAACATAGGCAGCAGGTGACGTACCCAATAGGTTCTGGGCGGTGATCATGTCGTGGACTCGTACTTGATGCTCTCCCGGACGGAAGGACGTCTGCGGCCGTCTCCCACAGGTCCAGACTGATGAACGGGATGTCTACGAGCGGGTTGCACTTGAGAGGTACCATTGGTACCACGAGTCACCAGGGGCTGGCGAACTGCGACCACAGGTTGCACCGGAGCTTGGGCATCGAGCTGCCGCACGTAGGCGAGTAAATCAGGTTGCGCAGCAAGGGCAGCGGCCATACGGTCGTTGCGTGGCGGCTCAGCGGCAGCGGTTGGATGGTCATGGCGGGGCGCAACCGGCGTCACGTCGTTGTCATCGTCGGACGCGAAAAACGGGTCAGACGAGGCTACGCTCGTCTGAATACGAGGAGCCCGTCGACGAACGTGCGGCTCGGTTGGCGTCGGCTGGGCCGGCGGGCGACAAAATGAGCTTCCTACGTCGAGAGACGCGGGCTCAGCGTGCGGCGAGCCGTCGATAAAGTAGACGTAGTCGACGGCGTGTTGGAGAGGGAAATGACATTTCTCACCGCTGCAGTCTCCGACCCACGAGCAAGTGAAGGCTCTATCAGGAACACCGATTTCATCGCTGACATCGGCGAGAAGGTCGGATATCGATCGGGTCGTCTCCAACGCTTGGTCGTCCGGGTCGCCGAACAAACGATTGAGAATCAACGCGTGAATGCCTTCAATGGACGGATGCGCCGTGTCATCGCTTGGGATTAGCGCGGGTCGGAACAAGAGAGCCAAAATTGGGTCCGTTGCGTTGAGCGATGTGGCCGCGCACTGTACCACGATGCCGTCGCCGCACTCAACGTACACGCGTGTCCCGCGGTAATCCGTCACCTGCCCGTGTCGATACTTGCCGTCGGCGTCGACAAAGTAAACTGCCTGTCGCAGCCACCGCCCTGATTGGTGTCGTGTCGCTTCCGCGGCAGAGGCGATGCGCTGGCTCGCGACAACCGACGCGAGTTTCTGGGTGGCGAGGCCGGGCTCCAGGGGTTGAGCCCAGACCCAGCGATCCGTCACACGGTTGACTTGAGAATACATACATCCACCAAGAGCACGTGGCGTGTCTTCTGGGCGCAGCAGTAGGTACGTGTCACGGGCAAGAGCATCGCGACGGGTCGTGGTGGCCATGTTCAAAACAAAAATTAAATTCCTTGATTTTTGACTTGCCCTTATCGCTGCGAGATTTGTAAAGTGAGTGCGTCAGGGCAGACCATCAGTGCCGCCACTGCCGCTCACCTCCAGTGATCTCCGACTATATGCCCTATGTACTTATTCAGACCTAGCTATACGCGACAAGTATTCGTGGGCACTCCGCTGCTGCGGTAAACACGTCTTCGGTTCCTCTCGAAGACTTGCCGTACCTACAGACTTACACTCTTACTTGTAACCAATTTCGGCAACACCATGTTGCGATACAAGATCGGCGCGCAAAATTTTAAAAAAATCACAACAAGACCAGTTCTCGTAATAGACGCAAACTTTTCGAGCATCAACTCCATCATTCAGCACGACACCCAATGTCATACTAAACGCGATGTGAATATATTGAAACGAGAGAAACAGCATTAGAAAACTACGTGTTTCTTCCGTTACGGCGTTGATTTATGATTAATCTTACTAGAAGCCACAGAACAAAAAATTAATTTTGCACTAGGAAAGCTACAATAACGGCGGGATAACCATTCTTATTGTCCTCCATAGGTTGCCGGGCATCCAGGCTAGATGGTTTCTCCTATTGGAGCTTTACGGTCCCCTAATTTGTTAGATTCAGCGCGTTAGCTGCCAACTGCGATTTACTAGAATCAGTGCTCTAGCTCCCAACTTTTTATTTTACCTGCCTGGATCATTGTCCTGACAGAACACCACTCTGAAACATCGGTCCATCGTTTTCATCAACTGGTGCGTTTCTTTTTCTAGTCTGGCTTTCCACCGTTTCCGCGCGTACTGCTTGATAATCAGTACGGTGCTTTCGGTTCCTTCAATTCATTTCGAATCAAACAGCTTCACTCTTTCACGGCCGTTTCAACTTCAACACCTCGTTCTTCTGCCAAAACACCCTCCGCTTTATCAGTCGCTCGAAGCATTTGATTGGCGCTAACAACTGTCTTGTTAGTTAGGAGACTGTTACTGCAATCATTAATAACTCGAATCTTGTTCTGACAAAAATGCTTTTCATTTCATTTTCAGCTCATTGTCGAGATCACCGAGAAAAGCAATAACATCGACGAAAACATGTACATATGAAAGAGCCTACACTCTCCACCCATCAATCGGACCATCTACAAAATCACGCGCGAATCACGTAGCACCAAAAAATTCTCGGAAAAACGCGCACTTTTCTAGATTCGTTGTGATGATGCTATTCGACCACCAAGCAGTCTTCTTTGTTTGTCCGACCGCCCACAAATCAACTTGTTGTGAAAAGCACAAGCATCCCGCAAGCTGAAGTACCGTTACAACCATAACTCGATCATGAAGTTTACTGCTCTCGTCGTCACCACGCTTGTCGCCACAGCAGGTGTCACATTTGCTGCCGATTACCAGCCAGCCTTGAGAGCACTGGAAGAAGTTGCACCGAATGCTGCGGCTAAGCCGACCGAGGACAACATGCTACCCCAATCTGCTGGTGCTGGTGCCGACAAGGAGAAGGTCGTCGACAAGAAGGCCAAGGAATGGTTGGGATGGGGAGGTCCATGGGGAGTGGGACGTCCATGGGGAGGCTACGGTGGCTACGGTGGATGGGGTGGTGGTTGGGGCGGCCTTGGTGGCTGGGGCGGTGGATGGGGATGGTAGACATCGAAATTCCATTGTAACAGACGTCGGCTGGGCATTCAGGCGGGCAATTGATTACGGTACCCATATTCGGGTTATCGACCATATCTTCAACATCTGACCCCCTCCCGTGACTGGTTGTCGTCTCATTCATCGTTTTTCTACCATTACCTTATAGGCCGTAGCTCAGCCAAAATTATCTCTATCAACACTTTTTCTCTAACTGTTGTCATTTACGTACATTCTTATATGATTGATATTACTTATGACCTTGGAGATAAAAACAAAACTATGTTGTCCACCAAATACAGAAACACCTTTGTAACATACCAGTCATTGTACTGTACCTACATACTTACACACTTACTTGTAACGAATTGTGGCAACACCATGTTGCAACACGAGATCGGCGCGCAAAATTTAAAAAAAATCACAACAAGACCAGTTCTCGGAAATAGACGCAAACTTTTCGAGCATCAACTCCATCATTCGACACGACACCCAATGTTCATACTAAACGCGATGTGAATATATTGAAATGAGCGAAACAGCATTCAGAAAACTACGTGTTTCTTCCGTTACGGCGTTGATTTATCTTACCCATAGAACAAAAATTAATTTTGCACTAGGTAAGCTACAATAATGGCGGGATAAACTGATTAATTTTGCACTAGGAAAGCTACAATAACGGCGGGATAACCATTCTTATTGTCCTCCATAGGTTGCCGGGCATCCAGGCTAGATGGTTTCTCCTATTGGAGCTTTACGGTCCCCTAATTTGTTAGATTCAGCGCGTTAGCTGCCAACTGCGATTTACTAGAATCAGTGCTCTAGCTCCCAACTTTTTATTTTACCTGCCTGGATGATTTTCTTGATAGAACACCACTCTAAAACATCGGTCTATCGTTTTCATCAACTGGTGCGTTCTTTTTCTAGTCTGGCTTTCCACCGTTTCCGCGCGTACTGCCTGAGAATCAGTACGGTGCTTTTGATTCCGTTCAATTCATTTCGAATCAAAGACTCCACTGTTATACGGTCGTTCCAAGACCTCCTTCATCTGCAAACCCCTCTCCGCTACATCAGTCGCTCGAAGCATTTGATTGCCGGTGCCGTTAGTTAGATGATCATGATGTGGGGATGCCGGTTGGGACTGTTTGATATCGTCTTTGGGCGTTGAGGCAGCGTCAGTGAACGGCATAGGCAAAAAGGACTAGCCGTTCCTACATCGTGGACTGGGAGCGGCATCGGCAAAAAGGAACTAACAGTTCCTACTTCGTGGACTGGGTATGGGAGCATGGTGGAGAAAGCTGCAATCATTAATAACTCGAATCTTTTTTCTGACAAAATGCTCTTTACTTTCCGCGTCAACGTCAGACCAGGCTAAAAGCATATAAAAAGTTCTGAAGCGAAAAGGTGGAAGAAGTCAATCGCCTCATGGATCACGCGATGTAGAAGAAGAAACCTACTTTGAAGTTGCTGTAATCCATCCGAAGTTGTTGCTCACCTTTTTGCAAATTTATTTTTGCTCGCCGTGTCGCGGCAGGTAGAGCTAAGCGGCTAGAACACGTCACGCATTTTACACATTTGTTTGATTTTTTTTCAGCTCATTGTCGAGATCACCGAGAAAAGCAATAACATCGACGAATGCATGTATATATGAAAGAGCCTACACTCTCCACCCATCAATCGGACCATCTACAAAATCACGCGCGAATCACGTAGCACCAAAAAATTCTCGGAAAGACGCGCACTTTTCGAGATTCGTTGTGATGATGCTATTCGACCACCAAGCAGCCTCCTATGTTTGTCCGCCCACAAATCAACTTGTTTTGAAAAGCACAAGCATCCCGCAAGCTTAAGTACCGTTACAACCATAACTCGATCATGAAGTTTTCTACTCTCGTCGTCACCACGCTTGTCGCCACAGCAGGTGTCACATTTGCTGCCGACTACCTGCCAGCCTTGAGAGCACTGGAAGAAGTTGCACCGAATGCTGCAGCTAAGCCGACCGAGGACAACATGCAACCTCAACCTGCTGGTGCTGGTGCCGACAAGGAGCAGGTCGTCGACAAGAAGGCCAAGGAATGGTTCGGATGGGGAGGTCCATGGGGAGTGGGACGTCCATGGGGAGGCTACGGTGGCTACGGTGGATGGGGTGGTTGGGGTGGCCTTGGTGGCTGGGGCGGCGGATGGGGATGGTAGACATCGAAATTCCATTGTAACAGACGTCGGCTGGGCATTCAGGCGGGCAATTGATTACGGTACCCATATTCGGGTTATCGACCATATCTTCAACATCTGACCCCCTCCCGTGACTGGTTGTCGTCTCATTCATCATTACCCAAAATTATCTCTATCAACACTTTTTCTCTAACTGTTGTCATTTACGTACATTCTTATATGATTGATATTACTTATGACCTTGGAGATATAAACAAAACTATGTTGTTCGACCATCAAATACAGAAACACCTTTGTAACATACCATTCATTGTACTGTACCAACAGACATACACACTTACTTGTAACGAATTGTGGCAACCATGTTGCAACACGAGATCGGCGCGCAAATTTCACAACAAGACCAGTTCTCGGAATAGACGCAAACTTTTCGAGCATCAACTCCATCATTCGACACGAAACCCAATGTTCATACTAAACGCGATCTGGACATATTGAAATGAGCGAAACAGTATTCAGAAAACTACGTGTTTCTTCCGTTACGGCGTTGATTTATCTTACCCATAGAACAAAAATTAATTCTGCACTAGGTAAGCTACAGTAATGGCGGGATAACCATTCTTATTGTCCTCCATAGGTTGCCGGGCATCCAGGCTAGATGGTTTCTCCTATTGGAGCTTTACGGTCCCCTAATTTGTTAGATTCAGCGCGTTAGCTGCCAACTGCGATTTACTAGAATCAGTGCTCTAGCTCCCAACTTTTTTATTTTACCTGCCTGGATCATTGTCTTGATAGAACACCACTCTAAAACATCGGTCTATCGTTTTCATCAACTGGTGCGTTTCTTTTTCTAGTCTGGCTTTCCACCGTTTCCGCGCGTACTGCCTGATAATCTGTACGGTGCTTTCGGTTCCTTCAATTCATTTCGAATAAAAGAGCTCCACTCTTTCACGGCCGTTTCAACTTCAACACCTCGTTCTTCTGCCAAAACACCCTCCGCTTTATCAGTCGCTCGAAGCATTTGATTGGAGCTAACAACTGTCTGTTAGTTAGATCATGATATGGGGATGCCGGTTGGGACTGTTTGATATCGTCATTGGGCGATGGGCGTTGAGGTGGCGTCAGTGACCGGCATAGGCAAAAAGGAACTAGCAGTTCCTACTTCGTAGCATGGGAGCATGGAAGCATGGTGGAGAAACCTGCAATCATTAATAACTGGAATCTTTTTTCTGACAAAATGCTCTTCACTTTCCGCGTCAACGTCAAGACAGTATAAGACAAAGACCAGGCTCAAGCATATATAAAAGTTCTGAAGCGAAAAGGTGGAAGAAGTCAATCGCCTCATGGATCACGCGATGTAGAAGAAGAAACCTACTTTGAAGTTGCTGTAATCCATCCGAGGTTGTTGCTCACCTTTTGCAAATTTATTTTTGCTCGTCGTGTGGCGGCAGGTAGAGCTAAGCGGCTAGAACACGTCACGCATTTTACACATTTGTTTGGTTTTTTTTCAGCTCATTGTCGAGATCACCGAGAAAAGCAATAACATCGACGAATGCATGTACACATGAAAGAGTCTACACTCTCCACCGATCAATCGGACCATCTACAAAATCACGCGCGAATCACGTAGCACCAAAAAAATCTCGGAAAGACGCGCACTTTTCTAGATTCGTTGTGATGATGCTATACGACCACCAAGCAGCCTTCTTTATTTGTTGGTTCGTCCGCCCACAAATCAACTTGTTTTGAAAAGCACAAGCATCCCTCAAGCTGAAGTACCGTTACAAGCATAACTCGATCATGAAGTTTACTGCTCTCGTCGTCACCATGCTTGTCTCCACAGCAGGTGTCACATTTGCTGCCGATTACCAGCCAGCCTTGAGAGCACTGGAAGAAGTTGCACCGAATGCTGCGGTTAAGCCGACCGAGGACAACATGCAACCTCAACCTGCTGGTGCTGGTACCGACAAGGAGCAGGTCGTCGACAAGAAGGCCAAGGAATGGTTGGGATGGGGAGTGGGACGTCCATGGGGAGGCTACGGTGGCTACGGTGGATGGGGTGGTTGGGGCGGCCTTGGTGGCTGGGGCGGCGGATGGGGATGGTAGATATCGAAATTCCATTAACAGATGTCGTCTGGGCATTTAGGCGGGCAATTGATTACGGTACCCATATTCGGGTTATCGACCATACCTTCAACATCTGACCCCCTCCCGTGACTGGTTGTCGTCTCATTCATCGTTTTTCTACCATTACCTTATAAGCCGTAGCTCAGCCAAAATTATCTCTATCAACACTTTTTCTCTAACTGTTGTCATTTACGTACATTCTTATATGATTGATATTACTTATGACCTTGGAGATAAAAACAAAACTATGTTGTTCGACCACCAAATACAGAAACACCTTTGCAACATACCAGTCATTGTACTGTACCTACAGACCTACACACTTACTTGTAACGAATTGTAGCAACCATGTTGCAACACGAGATTGGCGCGCAAAATTTTAAAAAATCACAACAAGACCAGTTCTCGGAAATAGACGCATACTTTTCAAGCATCAACTTCACCATTCGACACGACACCCAATGTCCATACTAAACGCGATCTGGACATATTGAAATGAGCGAAACAGCATTCAGAAAACTACGTGTTTCTTCCGTTACGGCGTTGATTTATCTTACCCATTGAACAAAAATTAATTTTGCACTAGGTAAGCTACAATAATGGCGGGATAAACTGATAAATTTTTCACTAGGAAAGCTACAATAACGGCGGGATAACCATTCTTATTGTCCTCTATAGGTTGCCGGGCATCCAGGCTAGATGGTTTCTCCTATTGAGGCTTTACGGTCCCCTAATTTGTTAGATTCAGCGCGTTAGCTGCCAACTGCGATTTGTTAGAATCAGTGCTCTAGCTCCCAACTTTTTTTATTTTACCTGCTTGGATCATTGTCTTGACAGAACACCACTCTAAAACATCGATCCATCGTTTTCATCAACTGGTGCGTTTCTTTTTCTAGTCTGGCGTACTGCCTGATAATCAGTACGGTGCTTTCGGCTCCTTCAGTTCATTTCGAATCAAACAGCTTCACTCTTTCACGGCCGTTTCAACTTCAACACCTCGTTCTTCCGCCAAAACACCCTCCGCTTTATCAGTCGCTCGAAGCATTTGATTGGAGCTAACAACTGTCTGTTAGTTAGATCATGATATGGGGATGCCGGTTGGGACTGTTTGATATCGTCATTGGGCGATGGGCGTTGAGGTGGCGTCAGTGACCGGCATAGGCAAAAAGGAACTAGCAGTTCCTACTTCGTAGCATGGGAGCATGGAAGCATGGTGGAGAAACCTGCAATCATTAATAACTGGAATCTTTTTTCTGACAAAATGCTCTTCACTTTCCGCGTCAACGTCAAGACAGTATAAGACAAAGACCAGGCTCAAGCATATATAAAAGTTCTGAAGCGAAAAGGTGGAAGAAGTCAATCGCCTCATGGATCACGCGATGTAGAAGAAGAAACCTACTTTGAAGTTGCTGTAATCCATCCGAGGTTGTTGCTCACCTTTTGCAAATTTATTTTTGCTCGTCGTGTGGCGGCAGGTAGAGCTAAGCGGCTAGAACACGTCACGCATTTTACACATTTGTTTGGTTTTTTTTCAGCTCATTGTCGAGATCACCGAGAAAAGCAATAACATCGACGAATGCATGTACACATGAAAGAGTCTACACTCTCCACCGATCAATCGGACCATCTACAAAATCACGCGCGAATCACGTAGCACCAAAAAAATCTCGGAAAGACGCGCACTTTTCTAGATTCGTTGTGATGATGCTATACGACCACCAAGCAGCCTTCTTTATTTGTTGGTTCGTCCGCCCACAAATCAACTTGTTTTGAAAAGCACAAGCATCCCTCAAGCTGAAGTACCGTTACAAGCATAACTCGATCATGAAGTTTACTGCTCTCGTCGTCACCATGCTTGTCTCCACAGCAGGTGTCACATTTGCTGCCGATTACCAGCCAGCCTTGAGAGCACTGGAAGAAGTTGCACCGAATGCTGTGGTTTAGCCGACCGAGGACAACATGCAACCTCAACCTGCTGGTGCTGGTACCGACAAGGAGCAGGTCGTCGACAAGAAGGCCAAGGAATGGTGGGATGGGGAGTGGGACGTCCCATGGGAAGGCTACGGTGGCTACGGTGGATGGGGTGGCTGGGGTGGCCCTGGCGGCTGGGGCGGCGGATGGGGATGGTAGATATCGAAATTCCATTAACAGATGTCGTCTGGGCATTTAGGCGGGCAATTGATTACGGTACCCATATTCGGGTTATCGACCATACCTTCAACATCTGACCCCCTCCCGTGACTGGTTGTCGTCTCATTCATCGTTATTCTACCATTACCTTATAAGCCGTAGCTCAGCCAAAATTATCTCTATCAACACATTTTCTCTAACTGTTGTCATTTACGTACATTCTTATATGATTGATATTACTTATGACCTTGGAGATAAAACAAAAGTATGTTGTTCGACCACCAAATACAGAAACAATTTGTAACATACCAGTCATTGTACTGTACCTACAGACCTACACACTTACTTGTAACGAATTGTAGCAACCATGTTGCAACACGAGATCGGCGCGCAAAATTTTAAAAAAATCACAACAAGACCAGTTCTCGGAAATAGACGCATACTTTTCAAGCATCAACTTCACCATTCGACACGACACCCAATGTCCATACTAAACGCGATCTGGACATATTGAAATGAGCGAAACAGCATTCAGAAAACTACGTGTTTCTTCCGTTACGGCGTTGATTTATCTTACCCATTGAACAAAAATTAATTTTGCACTAGGTAAGCTACAATAATGGCGGGATAAACTGATAAATTTTTCACTAGGAAAGCTACAATAACGGCGGGATAACCATTCTTATTGTCCTCTATAGGTTGCCGGGCATCCAGGCTAGATGGTTTCTCCTATTGAGGCTTTACGGTCCCCTAATTTGTTAGATTCAGCGCGTTAGCTGCCAACTGCGATTTGTTAGAATCAGTGCTCTAGCTCCCAACTTTTTTTATTTTACCTGCTTGGATCATTGTCTTGACAGAACACCACTCTAAAACATCGATCCATCGTTTTCATCAACTGGTGCGTTTCTTTTTCTAGTCTGGCGTACTGCCTGATAATCAGTACGGTGCTTTCGGCTCCTTCAGTTCATTTCGAATCAAACAGCTTCACTCTTTCACGGCCGTTTCAACTTCAACACCTCGTTCTTCCGCCAAAACACCCTCCGCTTTATCAGTCGCTCGAAGCATTTGATTGGAGCTAACAACTGTCTGTTAGTTAGATCATGATATGGGGATGCCGGTTGGGACTGTTTGATATCGTCATTGGGCGATGGGCGTTGAGGTGGCGTCAGTGACCGGCATAGGCAAAAAGGAACTAGCAGTTCCTACTTCGTAGCATGGGAGCATGGAAGCATGGTGGAGAAACCTGCAATCATTAATAACTGGAATCTTTTTTCTGACAAAATGCTCTTCACTTTCCGCGTCAACGTCAAGACAGTATAAGACAAAGACCAGGCTCAAGCATATATAAAAGTTCTGAAGCGAAAAGGTGGAAGAAGTCAATCGCCTCATGGATCACGCGATGTAGAAGAAGAAACCTACTTTGAAGTTGCTGTAATCCATCCGAGGTTGTTGCTCACCTTTTGCAAATTTATTTTTGCTCGTCGTGTGGCGGCAGGTAGAGCTAAGCGGCTAGAACACGTCACGCATTTTACACATTTGTTTGGTTTTTTTTCAGCTCATTGTCGAGATCACCGAGAAAAGCAATAACATCGACGAATGCATGTACACATGAAAGAGTCTACACTCTCCACCGATCAATCGGACCATCTACAAAATCACGCGCGAATCACGTAGCACCAAAAAAATCTCGGAAAGACGCGCACTTTTCTAGATTCGTTGTGATGATGCTATACGACCACCAAGCAGCCTTCTTTATTTGTTGGTTCGTCCGCCCACAAATCAACTTGTTTTGAAAAGCACAAGCATCCCGCAAGCTGAAGTACCGTTACAAGCATAACTCGATCATGAAGTTTACTGCTCTCGTCGTCACCACGCTTGTCGCCACAGCAGGTGTCACATTTGCTGCCGACTACCAGCCAGCCTTGAGAGCACTAGAAGAAGTTGCACCGAATGCTGCGGCCAAGCCGACCGAGGACAACATGCTATCCCAACCTGCTGGTGCTGGTGCCGACAAGGAGCAGGTCGTCGACAAGAAGACCAAGGAATGGTTGGGATGGGGAGGTCCATGGGGAGGCCCATGGGGAGGCTACGGTGGCTACGGTGGATGGGGTGGTTGGGGCGGCCTTGGTGGCTGGGGCGGCGGATGGGGATGGTAGACACCGAAATTCCATTAACAGATGTCGTCTGGGCATTCAGGCGGGCAATTGATTACGGTACCCATACTCGGGTTATCGACCATACCTTCAACATCTGACCCCCTCCCGTGACTGATTGTCGTCTCATTTATAATTAATCCACCATTACCTTATAAGCCGTAGCTCGGCCAAAATTATCACTACTTGACGAAATCAACACTTTCTCTCTAACTATTGTCATTTACGCACATTCTTATATGATTGATATCACTTATGACCTTGGAGATAAAAACAAAACTATGTTGTTCGACCACCAAATACAGAAACACCTTTGTAACATACCAGTCATTGTACTGTACTGTTGAAGATACTACAGTATCCGCTCTCACTTCCGGATTTTCAGAAATGATCAGTTTATATAGGCTATCCATTTTTAGAAGGAACAACGTGTAATAGAGCAAATTTGTATCACTTCTCTGTTACTACCGGCAAGACTTTTGCCTTGCGCTAGATGACTATATGCTTGTTGGATCCGATTCCTTGGTGCATAATGCACCGTGGACCCGCTAGCTAAAACGTTCACGAGGCCCGCACTTGATCGTCCAATCTCGTCCAATTGAATCGAGCAGCGGTACATTTGTTGTAACACTTTTCATAGAACTGTATCGCTAACACTGGTTGACATTGATCTACGAGCTCCCCCGCTTTCATCAACATCTCACTTATCACCTTGAGTCATAGCTGCTGTTTGATTTAGCAAATGAATAATAAGTGAGTACCACAGTAGTGGTACAAATCAATACACAATTTTCGGAAACTTATGTTCTTTAATTGTAACAAGTTTGAAAAGAGATAATTTTTGGACGGTTCCGGAAGTGGGAGCGGATACTGTACTAGGCAAATCATTGTGAGCAACTAGCTGCGATCTGTACGCAAGAGAGACATTGCGAACAAGACTTCGAGAATGTTCGAGAGTGGAGAAAATTCTAGAAGCAGGTAGATCTAGTAGTGAAGGTAGAAGTGGCTGGGATGTTAGTTCATTAGCAACGAATATGATCACTTCTAAACTTACCGTCCAAGCGCAAGGTGCATCAGGTTATGAGCCCAAACACTGGGAACGAGAACGAGATACTCCGCGAGGGGAACTATTTTCTCTGGGAGTTCAACGCGCGTATGGCGTTAGCGCGCAAGGACTTGGCAGAACACGTCGAGTACAAGGAAGAGGACGGGATCGACACGAGCTCATCGCAGTGGAAGTCCGCCGATCGCAAGGCACTCGCTGTGATCGCGCGTATGCTGAGCCCGCAGTATCAGACGATGATTCGGACTGCGAAATCTGCCAAGGAAGCATGGGATACGTTGGAGTCCTTTTTTGTTAAGAGGACGATGCATAACCGCATCCAGCTCAGAAAGCAGATGCATGAGTTTAAGATGACGAAGCAAGACGCAATATTGGAGTATCTACTTAAGTTTGACAATCTGGTGATGGCCATGAACGCTGTAGGAGAGGCGATTTCTGAAGACGAGCAACTCGTGATTCTGTTAGGTAGCTTAACAGACTATTTTGATGCAATCGTAAAAATCATAGAGAACAAGAATCAAGTAACGATGATGAAGGCCAAGGAGATGCTGATACGTGAGAGCGAGAAGATGAAAGAGCGTGAAACGAGTGAGAGCGCACTGCGTGCGAGTGGTCAAGACGAGAGCCGACAATCTCGCCAGCAGCAGCGATTTGGGCAGCGACGAGGTCGTGGGCGCTATCGTGGACAACAAGGTGGACGTGGTTCGTTTCGAGGTCGTTGTTTCAAGTGTGATGCAATTGGTCATCGGCAAGCAGACTGTCGGTCCGGTGATAAGAATGAGCATGTATTTTTTGCAACGACGCAAACTACGTCGGACTGGCTGGTAGATAGTGGTGCTACATCACATATGACGTTCTGCCGAGATGATTTTACTACATACGAGCCATTAGTGACTACTATTTGTATTTCGAGTGCTGATGGAGGTTCGATGCGAGCAATAGGGGCTGGTTCTGTGCAGTTTCAAGCTTTGAATGGGACAAAGGTGACGTTGACAGGAGTTCTGCACGTGCCGAATCTTGCTCGCCGGTTGATTTCTGTTCCATCATTGACGGACAAGGGTGTCACGGTTGTATTTCGTCACAAGGTTTGTGAAATCTCTTTTAGAGGAGAGAAGTTGATGGAAGTCGCTCGGATGGGAAAACTGTATGCGACTGTAGCGGAGACGGCGAACGAAGTGTACGACAGTCGTGAATTGATGAACGCTGAAGAAGAACGTGAGACAGAACTGTGGCATGCTCGCCTCGGACACGTCGCTAGTAGTCGCTTGGAGAGCATTGTGAAAGTGTGTGATGGCGTGCCGAAGAAACTGGTTGCGTCCATGAATGACATGAAGCTATGTGACGGATGCATCAAAGGCAAGATGAGCGTGGATAAATTTCCATCGAATGTGCGCGGCCATGTCAAGACCACTTCAGTGTTGCAGCTTGTACATACTGATGTCATGGGTCCTATGAGTGTGAACTCGCAAGGCAAGGCTCGCTACGCTTTAACTTCTATTGATGACTATTCTCACTTTGTGGTGATTTATTTTCTCAAGGGGAAGTCCGAAGTACTGGACTACTTCAAGAAGTACAAGTCTGTGATGGAAAATCAGTTGAACGCGCGAGTGAAATGTGTTCGTAGCGATAATGGGACTGAGTACGTAAACAAGAAGTTTGATGCGTTTTGTGCGGAGCATGGAATTATTCACCAGACCACCGTTCCATACTCACCGCAGCAAAACGGTGTTGCTGAACGCATGAACAGAACTATTGCAGAAATGGCGCGGTCGATGATTTACCACTACAACATGGAGAGACGTTGGTGGGCTGAAGCGATGCAAGCAGCCGTATACATAATGAATCGATTGCCGTCCAGTGTGAGACCGACGTCATCTCCCTACGAATTAATCTATGGTTTGCGACCATCACTGGAACACCTGCGGGTATTTGGCGCTCGTGGCTACGCTCACGTAGACAAGGCAAAGAGGACGAAACTTGATGCCAAGGCTTTCCGTTGTATGTTTCTCGGTTACGCGGAAGGCAGTAAGGGCTATCGTGTGTGGAACTTGGAGACGAATAAGCTCGAAATTAGTCGTACCGTCCTACTTGATGAGAGCTTTGGTGATACCTACACTACTGTGAATCCTCAAGGGAATAAAGTTGTGCGAACTATTATCCGTGACGATGATGTGGCTGTTTCTCTAATTCCTGTCCCAGCTGATAGCGAGACGATGGAGGTAGATGAGGATGCCCGCGACAACATGGAGGTCGATGAAGAGGGCTATGATAGTGTGCCGACTGGGCGTGAACAGATACCAAGCAATACCGATCTGAATTTACTACCTGTGGCTACAGTAAATACTGTGCAGCAACCAATTCGTGAACAACTGCCAGTGGAAAGACGCCCACAGCTACCACCGCCGACCGAGCAGCAGCAACTCGGGTATAAACGTGATTTGAGTGATGCTATTGTTTTCCGTCCACCTGCTGAAGGACAATTGGTAGTGCGTAATCCTGTTCAAAGTACGCAAGTAGATGGCAGCGAGGGCCGTCAATTAGTTGTTCGGAAGCGCTACGATGACTGGAAGAATGAACCAGAACCGAAGAGGTCGCGACTACAACTCATCGAGCAGGCCAACTTGTTGGAAGAAGTACCGAATTCTTATCGTGAAGCATTATCATCGGATAACAAGAACGAGTGGAAAGAAGCGATTAATCGTGAGTTGTACTCACTTGGTGAGCATGGTGTTTGGGAAATTGTGCGAGCACCAGCGGACGCAAAACTTGTCGGATGCAAATGGGTGTTCGCGTTGAAGAGGAACGAAAGAGGAGAAATCGTTCGTTTCAAGGCCAGACTAGTTGCTCAAGGTTTTAGCCAAACCTTCGGTACTGATTTTGATGAGACTTATTCTCCTGTTGCAAATATGGCGTCGATTAGGATGTTTACGGCGCTGTGTTGTCAAATGGGCTACATGATTGAACAATGTGATGTTAACACTGCCTTCTTGTACGGAATTCTGAAAGAGGTGATTTACATGCGTGTACCTGAAGGCGTGGCACACCAGCCGGGAGAAGCATGTCTACTGCGACGAAGTTTGTATGGCCTTCGACAGGCATCAGCAGTTTGGTACAAGACTATTCGCAACGTGTTTAAGAAGCTAGGTTTTATGCAGTGTAAGGCGGACCCGTGTATTTTTGTGAAGAAAAATGACAGCGATTTCGTGTATGTCACGCTGTACGTGGATGATCTTCTGATTGGAGCTCGCTTGAAAGAAGAGATAGTGGACGTGAAACAGTCATTGGCAGCCCACTTCAAGATAAAGGATTTGGGTACAGCACGATTCGTGATTGGCATGGAGGTGCAGTACGATGTGAGGGAGAAGCACTTAGCGCTATCGCAAAAGCAGTTCATTTTGAGATAGATTGCAAAGTTTAATCAGACGGAGGCGAATAATGTGCTCAATCCCTGTGATAAGAGTCAATTGATTACCAAGTTGACAGCACCAGCATCTGCCGAAGAACGGCAGCGTATGGAGCAACGACCATATCGTTCATTGATCGGATCGCTGTTATACGTTGCGATGGGAACGCGACCAGATATTTCGTTTGCAGTCGCGCATCTGAGTCGATTTTGTGATAATCCAAGAGAAGTTCATTGGAACGCAGCAATTCGAGTTGTACGCTACCTAAAAGCTACTATCGATTATGCCATTCAGTACCGTGGTGGTGAAAGCGGCCTCGACTAGGATAATTTAACGCCGTAACGGAAGAAACACGTACTTTTCTGAATGCTGTTTCGCTCATTTCAATATATTCACATCGCGTTTAGTATGAACATTGGGTGTCGTGTCGAATGATGGAGTTGATGCTCGAATAGTTTGCGTCTATTCCGAGAACTTGTCTTGTTGTGAAATTTGCGCGCCGATCTCG
Source organism: Sclerospora graminicola (assembly GCA_001887855.2). Lineage (NCBI taxonomy): Eukaryota > Oomycota > Peronosporomycetes > Peronosporales > Peronosporaceae > Sclerospora > Sclerospora graminicola. The sequence continues at coordinate 17,283 of MIQA02019849.1, forward strand.
TGTTGCAACATGGTGTTGCCAAAATTGGTTACAAGTAAGTGTGTAAGTCTGTAGGTACATGATGCACTTTGCGCTTGGACGGTAAGTTTAGAAGTGATCATATTCGTTGTTAATGAACTAACATCCCAGCCACTTCTACCTTCACTACTAGATCTACCTGCTTCTAGAATTTTCTCCACTCTCGAACATTCTCGAAGTCTTGTTCGCAATGTCTCTCTTGCATACAGATCGCAGCTAGTTGCTCACAATGATTTGCCTAGTAGTATCTTCAACACTCCCTCAACTCGCTGCGTACACGCCGCTTTTCATCACTAGGTCGAGGAAGGTCTTCTTCGGTAGTTCCTTCGTCAAGTAGTCGGCCAGCTGCATCTTCGTCGGGACGTACTGCAAAATTATGTTGCCTCTCTCGAGATGGTCACGTACAAAGTGTAGTTTAATATCTACATGTTTAGCACGCGCTTGATATCCAGCGTTTTTTGCTATCGCTATAGCGCTTTGATTGTCCTCACAAATTTTTGTTGGCTCCTTCTCTTGATGTCCCATCTCTTTCAGTAAATTCCTTGCCCAAAGCACCTCCTGCGCACACATCGACATCGCCATGTATTCTGCCTCTGCGGAGCTAAGTGCTACGGTGCGCTGCCTCTTTGACTTGAAAATAACAGGGCCTCCAGCCATGCAAACCAACACACCACTAGAAGACTTACGATTGTCCATACGGCTGCCCCAGTCAGCATCGCTCCACGCTGTAAGCTTGACAACCATAGAACAAAAATTAATTTTGCACTAGGTAAGCTACAAAAATGGCGGGATAACCATTCTTATTGTCCTCCATAGGTTGCCGGGCATCCAGGCTAGATGGTTTCTCCTATTGGGGCTTTACGGTCCCCTAATTTGTTAGATTCAGCGCGTTAGCTGCCAACTGCGATTTACTAGAATCAGAGCTCTAGCTCCCAACTTTTTTATTTACCTGCCTGGATGATTTTCTTGATAGAACACCACTCTAAAACATCGGTCTATCGTTTTCATCAACTGGTGCGTTCTTTTTCTAGTCTGGCTTTCCACCGTTTCCGCGCGTACTGCCTGAGAATCAGTACGGTGCTTTTGATTCCGTTCAATTCATTTCGAATCAAAGACTCCACTGTTATACGGTCGTTCCAAGACCTCCTTCATCTGCAAACCCCTCTCCGCTACATCAGTCGCTCGAAGCATTTGATTGCCGGTGCCGTTAGTTAGAAACTGAAAACGACGAGAGCGTGCCGAGTCGATTTCTTGCTTAGTGAAATTAAAGAGTTATAATATGTTTCTTATGTAGTTTGCTTGTTAATATGTTGCTTTGCTGGTCTTACTATGTATTCCATAGGCATTTGCACAATCGCGATATTTTCAAACTGGACGGCAAAAAAGAGAGGTGTAATGTCATTGGGAACTGCCATATTCGTGTCAGCTGCGTGAGTAAGTAGCATCACCATAATACTTCCGCTAACAACTGTCTTGTTAGTTGATCATGATGTGGGGATGCCGGTTGGGGCTGTCTGATATCGTCTTTGGGCGTTGAGGTGGCGTCAGTGAACGGCATCGGCGAAAATGTATTAGCCGTTCCTTCTTCGTAGAAGGAGCACAGTCTGTAAACTCCTCAATTCCTCTGAGATGTTCACTGGCGAGCATGAAACCATCTAGCCTGGAAGCTCGGTATCCTTATGGAGTACAATAAGAATGGTTATCCCGTCGTTATTGTAGCCTTCCCAGTGCAAAATTAATCAGTTTATCCCGCCGTTAGGGACCCACTAGGTGCACACCCCCTTTTTGATACGTGCACACCCCCTGTACCATAAAGTAGGTACAACGTACAAAGTGGGTCTTTCAGCAACTCGATCCCGCTAATATCTGAAGACGACTCGCTGAATTAGAAGAGATCGTAAGAAACTTGATACAGGTTAAGAAAACTTAGCTGATGCATAATCATTATATTTTTGAACACTTTTCAGCTTGTATGAACCTTTGATAACTCTGGCAATAAAATTGTACCAATATAGATTTAGGCAGCCTCTAGAGCTGCGACTAGCCTGCGCATTACTACTTGCGTGCTGGTCGAAAACTGATTCGGCGTTACAGAAGTTATTATTCTTTGACTCGTCAATCCTTTAAAAAAGGTCCGTATTCGGAACACAAACACAAATTTTCTGTTACAATTAAGATATCCAGATCGCCCGGACGCAATCAATTAAACTATAGATAGAAACACGACAAGATCGTCCGACATAAAAGTTTTATTCTCAATACGTAAAAGCCCGGACTGTTGGTGGCCCTCTCTTGGTTTAGAATTACTGGTAGCTAGATTGCTTGCATACATTGCAAGATCAGCCAGCAATCTATTATAAAGCATAATACATAAGAAACCCATAATAATTCGCTCTTCCAATTATTTTTTCCTCCAGAACCAGATGCAGTTGAACCAAATCTAAGTTCAATTTTTAAACTAAAAAATAAGCATAGTTAGGCTTGCACAAAAAGCAGATTTACCTCCTAAAAAACCACAACCCAAATAGTTGCTGCAATCTTGCTTTCTATTTGACGAGAATATTACTAAACAAAATTGATTTAGCTGGGCCCAAAATCCCTAGTAATTTAGTAACAAAACTTTGTGTCCATATGAGAAGCGGGTTGACAGTCCTTTAGAGGATTGTGGTTCATACAATAAAGGGTCAAAAAGTAGTTACAATTAGGTAATAAAAGCATCGACTCCATAAAACTCAGAGGAAAGAGCAGAAGCTTTGGCTCAATAACTGATTACTTGACAGTGCCCTCGCAGCTCTTAACTTTTGCATTTTTGGAGACTACACTCCTTAAGTCGATCATTTTTGAATGCCTGATTTGCACAAAAAAATCGTCAAATGCAGAGAAGATATTGTCAGCTTTTGAGGAGAAATCGTTGCACTTGACGGACCTGTGCGCATGTCATATAGATATTTCTTCATTCTATACGGTACGCTGTACCTACTGAATGGTACAGGGGTGTGCACGTATCAAAAAGGGGGTGTGCACCTAGTGGGTCCCCGCGTTATTGTCAGTGCAAATTATTATTTTGTTTATGTCCTCGACTAAGATAAATCAACGCCGTCGGATGAAACAGTAGTTTTCAAATGCGGTTTCGCTCATTTCAAAAATGTCCAATCGCTTGTATAAAAGCATTGGTGTGTGTCGATGATGAGTTGAATGGTCGAAAGTTTGCTCTATTCCGAAACTGTCTTGTTGTGATTAAATTTTCGCGCCGATCTCGTGTTGCAACATGGTTGCCACAATTCGTTACAAGTAAGTGTGTATGTCTGTTGGTACAGTACAATGAATGGTATGTTTCAAAGGTATTTCTGTATTTGGTGGTCGAACAGCACAAGGTCATAAATGATATCAATCATATTCGAACGCGAAAGAATGTACGTAAATGACAACAGTTAGAGAGAAAGTGTTGATTTCGTCAAGTAGTGATAATTTTGGCCGAGCTACGGCTTATAAGGTAATGGTGGATTAATTATAAATGAGACGACAATCAGTCACGGGAGGGGGTCAGATGTTGAAGATATGGTCGATAACCCGAGTATGGGTACCGTAACAATTGCCCGCCTGAATGCCCAGACGACATCTGTTAATGGAATTTCGGTGTCTACCATCCCCATCCGCCGCCCCAGCCACCAAGGCCGCCCCAACCACCCCATCCACCGTAGCCACCGTAGCCTCCCCATGGGCCTCCCCATGGACCTCCCCATCCCAACCATTCCTTGGTCTTCTTGTCGACGACCTGCTCCTTGTCGGCACCAGCACCAGCAGGTTGGGATAGCATGTTGTCCTCGGTCGGCTTAGCCGCAGCATTCGGTGCAACTTCTTCCAGTGCTCTCAAGGCTGGCTGGTAGTCGGCAGCAAATGTGACACCTGCTGTGGCGACAAGCGTGGTGACGACGAGAGCAGTAAACTTCATGATTGAGTTATGGTTGTAACGGTACTTCAGCTTGCGGGATGCTTGTGCTTTTCAAAACAAGTTGATTTGTGGGCGGACGGACAAACAAAGAAGGCTGCTTGGTGGTCGTATAGCATCATCACAACGAATCTCGAAAAGTGCGCGTCTTTCCGAGAATTTTTTGGTGCTACGTGATTCGCGCGTGGTTTTGTAGATGGTCCGATTGATGGGTGGAGAGTGTTGGCTCTTTCATATGTACATGCATTCGTCGATGTTATTGCTTTTCTCGGTGATCTCGACAATGAGCTGGAAAACAATCAAACAAATGTGTAAAATGCGTGACGTGTTCTAGTCGCTTAACTTGACCTGCCGCCACACGGCGAGCAAAAATAAATTCGCAAAAGGTGAGCAACAACTTCGGAAGGATTACAGCAACTTCAAATTAGGTTTCTTCTTCTACATCGCGTGATTCATGAGGCGATTGACTTCTTTCACCTTTTCGCTTCAGAACTTTTATATATGCTTCAGCCTGGTCTTTGTCTTGTACTGTCTTGACGTTGACGCGGAAAGTAAAGAGCATTTTGTCAGAAAAACAATTCGAGTTATTAATGATTGCAGGTTTCTCCACCATGCTCCCATGCTCCCATGCTACGAAGTAGGAACTGCTAAGTCTTACTTCTTTTTTGCCTATGCCGTTCACTGACGCTGCCTCAACGCCCAAAGACGATATCAAACAGTCCCAACCGGCATCCCCACATCATGATCAACTAACAAGACAGTTGTTAGCGGAAGTATTATGGTGATGCTACTTACTCACGCAGCTGACACGAATATGGCAGTTCCCAATGACATTACACCTCTCTTTTTTGCCGTCCAGTTTGAAAATATCGCGATTGTGCAAATGCCTATGGAATACATAGTAAGACCAGCAAAGCAACATATTAACAAGCAAACTACATAAGAAACATATTATAACTCTTTAATTTCACTAAGCAAGAAATCGACTCGGCACGCTCTCGTCGTTTTCAGTTTCTAACTAACGGCACCGGCAATCAAATGCTTCGAGCGACTGATGTAGCGGAGAGGGGTTTGCAGATGAAGGAGGTCTTGGAACGACCGTATAACAGTGGAGTCTTTGATTCGAAATGAATTGAACGGAATCAAAAGCACCGTACTGATTCTCAGGCAGTACGCGCGGAAACGGTGGAAAGCCAGACTAGAAAAAGAACGCACCAGTTGATGAAAACGATAGACCGATGTTTTAGAGTGGTGTTCTATCAAGAAAATCATCCAGGCAGGTAAAATAAAAAGTTGGGAGCTAGAGCACTGATTCTAGTAAATCGCAGTTGGCAGCTAACGCGCTGAATCTAACAAATTAGGGGACCGTAAAGCTCCAATAGGAGAAACCATCTAGCCTGGATGCCCGGCAACCTATGGAGGACAATAAGAATGGTTATCCCGCCGTTATTGTAGCTTTCCTAGTGCAAAATTAATCAGTTTATCCCGCCATTATTGTAGCTTACCTAGTGCAAAATTAATTTTTGTTCTATGGGTAAGATAAATCAACGCCGTAACGGAAGAAACACGTAGTTTTCTGAATGCTGTTTCGCTCATTTCAATATATTCACATCGCGTTTAGTATGAACATTGGGTGTCGTGTCGAATGATGGAGTTGATGCTCGAAAAGTTTGCGTCTATTTCCGAGAACTGGTCTTGTTGTGATTTTTTTTAAATTTTGCGCGCCGATCTCGTGTTGCAACATGGTGTTGCCACAATTCGTTACAAGTAAGTGTGTAAGTATGTAGGTACAGTACAATGACTGGTATGTTACAAAGGTGTTTCTGTATTTGGTGGACAACATAGTTTTGTTTTTATCTCCAAGGTCATAAGTAATATCAATCATATAAGAATGTACGTAAATGACAACAGTTAGAGAAAAAGTGTTGATAGAGATAATTTTGGCTGAGCTACGGCCTATAAGGTAATGGTAGAAAAACGATGAATGAGACGACAACCAGTCACGGGAGGGGGTCAGATGTTGAAGATATGGTCGATAACCCGAATATGGGTACCGTAATCAATTGCCCGCCTGAATGCCCAGCCGACGTCTGTTACAATGGAATTTCGATGTCTACCATCCCCATCCACCGCCCCAGCCACCAAGGCCGCCCCAACCACCACCCCATCCACCGTAGCCACCGTAGCCTCCCCATGGACGTCCCACTCCCCATGGACCTCCCCATCCCAACCATTCCTTGGCCTTCTTGTCGACGACCTTCTCCTTGTCGGCACCAGCACCAGCAGATTGGGGTAGCATGTTGTCCTCGGTCGGCTTAGCCGCAGCATTCGGTGCAACTTCTTCCAGTGCTCTCAAGGCTGGCTGGTAATCGGCAGCAAATGTGACACCTGCTGTGGCGACAAGCGTGGTGACGACGAGAGCAGTAAACTTCATGATCGAGTTATGGCTGTAACGGTACTTCAGCTTGCGGGATGCTTGTGCTTTTCACAACAAGTTGATTTGTGGGCGGTCGGACAAACAAAGAAGACTGCTTGGTGGTCGAATAGCATCATCACAACGAATCTAGAAAAGTGCGCGTTTTTCCGAGAATTTTTTGGTGCTACGTGATTCGCGCGTGATTTTGTAGATGGTCCGATTGATGGGTGGAGAGTGTAGGCTCTTTCATATGTACATGTTTTCGTCGATGTTATTGCTTTTCTCGGTGATCTCGACAATGAGCTGAAAATGAAATGAAAAGCATTTTTGTCAGAACAAGATTCGAGTTATTAATGATTGCAGTAACAGTCTCCTAACTAACAAGACAGTTGTTAGCGCCAATCAAATGCTTCGAGCGACTGATAAAGCGGAGGGTGTTTTGGCAGAAGAACGAGGTGTTGAAGTTGAAACGGCCGTGAAAGAGTGAAGCTGTTTGATTCGAAATGAATTGAAGGAACCGAAAGCACCGTACTGATTATCAAGCAGTACGCGCGGAAACGGTGGAAAGCCAGACTAGAAAAAGAAACGCACCAGTTGATGAAAACGATGGACCGATGTTTCAGAGTGGTGTTCTGTCAGGACAATGATCCAGGCAGGTAAAATAAAAAGTTGGGAGCTAGAGCACTGATTCTAGTAAATCGCAGTTGGCAGCTAACGCGCTGAATCTAACAAATTAGGGGACCGTAAAGCTCCAATAGGAGAAACCATCTAGCCTGGATGCCCGGCAACCTATGGAGGACAATAAGAATGGTTATCCCGCCGTTATTGTAGCTTTCCTAGTGCAAAATTAATCAGTTTATCCCGCCATTATTGTAGCTTACCTAGTGCAAAATTAATTTTTGTTCTATGGGTAAGATAAATCAACGCCGTAACGGAAGAAACACGTAGTTTTCTGAATGCTGTTTCGCTCATTTCAATATATTCACATCGCGTTTAGTATGAGCATTGGGTGTCGTGTCGAATGATGGAGTTGATGCTCGAAAAGTTTGCGTCTATTTCCGAGAACTGGTCTTGTTGTGATTTTTTTTAAATTTTGCGCGCCGATCTCGTGTTGCAACATGGTGTTGCCACAATTCGTTACAAGTAAGTGTGTAAGTATGTAGGTACAGTACAATGACTGGTATGTTACAAAGGTGTTTCTGTATTTGGCGGTCGAACAACATAGTTTTGTTTATATCTCCAAGGTCATAAGTAATATCAATCATATAAGAATGTACGTAAATGACAACAGTTAGAGAAAAAGTGTTGATAGAGATAATTTTGGCTGAGCTACGGCCTATAAGGTAATGGTAGAAAAACGATGAATGAGACGACAACCAGTCACGGGAGGGGGTCAGATGTTGAAGATATGGTCGATAACCCGAATATGGGTACCGTAATCAATTGCCCGCCTGAATGCCCAGCCGACGTCTGTTACAATGGAATTTCGATGTCTACCATCCCCATCCACCGCCCCAGCCACCAAGGCCGCCCCAACCACCACCCCATCCACCGTAGCCACCGTAGCCTCCCCATGGACCTCCCCATCCCAACCATTCCTTGGCCTTCTTGTCGACGACCTTCTCCTTGTCGGCACCAGCACCAGCAGATTGGGGTAGCATGTTGTCCTCGGTCGGCTTAGCCGCAGCATTCGGTGCAACTTCTTCCAGTGCTCTCAAGGCTGGCTGGTAATCGGCAGCAAATGTGACACCTGCTGTGGCGACAAGCGTGGTGACGACGAGAGCAGTAAACTTCATGATCGAGTTATGCTTGTAACGGTACTTCAGCTTGCGGGCTTTTCAAAACAAGTTGATTTGTGGGCGGACGGACAAACAAAGAAGGCTGCTTGGTGGTCGTATAGCATCATCACAACGAATCTCGAAAAGTGCGCGTCTTTCCGAGAATTTTTTGGTGCTACGTGATTCGCGCGTGGTTTTGTAGATGGTCCGATTGATGGGTGGAGAGTGTTGGCTCTTTCATATGTACATGCATTCGTCGATGTTATTGCTTTTCTCGGTGATCTCGACAATGAGCTGGAAAAAAATCAAACAAATGTGTAAAATGCGTGACGTGTTCTAGTCGCTTAACTTGACCTGCCGCCACACGGCGAGCAAAAATAAATTCGCAAAAGGTGAGCAACAACTTCGGAAGGATTACAGCAACTTCAAATTAGGTTTCTTCTTCTACATCGCGTGATTCATGAGGCGATTGACTTCTTTCACCTTTTCGCTTCAGAACTTTTATATATGCTTCAGCCTGGTCTTTGTCTTGTACTGTCTTGACGTTGACGCGGAAAGTAAAGAGCATTTTGTCAGAAAAACAATTCGAGTTATTAATGATTGCAGGTTTCTCCACCATGCTCCCATGCTCCCATGCTACGAAGTAGGAACTGCTAAGTCTTACTTCTTTTTTGCCTATGCCGTTCACTGACGCCACCTCAACGCCCAAAGACGATATCAGACAGCCCCAACCGGCATCCCCACATCATGATCAACTAACAAGACAGTTGTTAGCGGAAGTATTATGGTGATGCTACTTACTCACGCAGCTGACACGAATATGGCAGTTCCCAATGACATTACACCTCTCTTTTTTGCCGTCCAGTTTGAAAATATCGCGATTGTGCAAATGCCTATGGAATACATAGTAAGACCAGCAAAGCAACATATTAACAAGCAAACTACATAAGAAACATATTATAACTCTTTAATTTCACTAAGCAAGAAATCGACTCGGCACGCTCTCGTCGTTTTCAGTTTCTAACTAACGGCACCGGCAATCAAATGCTTCGAGCGACTGATGTAGCGGAGAGGGGTTTGCAGATGAAGGAGGTCTTGGAACGACCGTATAACAGTGGAGTCTTTGATTCGAAATGAATTGAACGGAATCAAAAGCACCGTACTGATTCTCAGGCAGTACGCGCGGAAACGGTGGAAAGCCAGACTAGAAAAAGAACGCACCAGTTGATGAAAACGATAGACCGATGTTTTAGAGTGGTGTTCTATCAAGAAAATCATCCAGGCAGGTAAAATAAAAAGTTGGGAGCTAGAGCACTGATTCTAGTAAATCGCAGTTGGCAGCTAACGCGCTGAATCTAACAAATTAGGGGACCGTAAAGCTCCAATAGGAGAAACCATCTAGCCTGGATGCCCGGCAACCTATGGAGGACAATAAGAATGGTTATCCCGCCGTTATTGTAGCTTTCCTAGTGCAAAATTAATCAGTTTATCCCGCCATTATTGTAGCTTACCTAGTGCAAAATTAATTTTTGTTCTATGGGTAAGATAAATCAACGCCGTAACGGAAGAAACACGTAGTTTTCTGAATGCTGTTTCGCTCATTTCAATATATTCACATCACGTTTAGTATGAACATTGGGTGTCGTGTCGAATGATGGAGTTGATGCTCGAAAAGTTTGCGTCTATTTCCGAGAACTGGTCTTGTTGTGATTTTTTTTAAATTTTGCGCGCCGATCTCGTGTTGCAACATGGTGTTGCCACAATTCGTTACAAGTAAGTGTGTAAGTATGTAGGTACAGTACAATGACTGGTATGTTACAAAGGTGTTTCTGTATTTGGTGAACAACATAGTTTTGTTTATATCTCCAAGGTCATAAGTAATATCAATCATATAAGAATGTACGTAAATGACAACAGTTAGAGAAAAAGTGTTGATAGAGATAATTTTGGCTGAGCTACGGCCTATAAGGTAATGGTAGAAAAACGATGAATGAGACGACAACCAGTCACGGGAGGGGGTCAGATGTTGAAGATATGGTCGATAACCCGAATATGGGTACCGTAATCAATTGCCCGCCTGAATGCCCAGCCGACGTCTGTTACAATGGAATTTCGATGTCTACCATCCCCATCCACCGCCCCAGCCACCAAGGCCGCCCCAACCACCACCCCATCCACCGTAGCCACCGTAGCCTCCCCATGGACGTCCCACTCCCCATGGACCTCCCCATCCCAACCATTCCTTGGCCTTCTTGTCGACGACCTTCTCCTTGTCGGCACCAGCACCAGCAGATTGGGGTAGCATGTTGTCCTCGGTCGGCTTAGCCGCAGCATTCGGTGCAACTTCTTCCAGTGCTCTCAAGGCTGGCTGGTAATCGGCAGCAAATGTGACACCTGCTGTGGAGACAAGCATGGTGACGACGAGAGCAGTAAACTTCATGATCGAGTTCTTGTAACGGTACTTCAGCTTGAGGGATGCTTGAGCTTTTCAAAACAAGTTGATTTGTGGGCGGACAAACAAAGAAGGCTGCTTGGTGGTCGTATAGCATCATCGGAACGAATCTCGAAAAGTGCGCGTCTTTCCGAGAATTTTTTGGTGCTACGTGATTCGCGCGTGATTTTGTAGATGCAAAATCAAACAAATGTGTAAAATGCGTGACGTGTTCTAGCCGCTTAGCTCTACCTGCCGCCACACGGCGAGCAAAAATAAATTCGCAAAAGGTGAGCAACAACCTCGGATGGATTACAGCAACTTCAAAGTAGGTTGCTTCTTCTACATCGCGTGATCCATGAGGCGATTGACTTCTTCCACCTTTTCACTTCAGCACTTTTATATATGCTTGAGCCTGGTCTTTGTCTTGTACTGTCTTGACGTTGACGCGGAAAGTAAAGAGCATTTTGTCAGAAAAAAGATTCCAGTTATTAATGATTGCAGGTTTCTCCACCATGCTTCCATGCTCCCATGCTACGAAGTAGGAACTGCTACTTCTTTTTTGCCTATGCCGTACTCTGACGCCACCTCAACGCCCATCGCCCAAAGACGATATCAAACAGTCCCAACCGGCATCCCCATATCATGATCTAACTAACAGACAGTTGTTAGCTCCAATCAAATGCTTCGAGCGACTGATAAAGCGGAGGGTGTTTTGGCGGAAGAACGAGGTGTTGAAGTTGAAACGGCCGTGAAAGAGTGAAGCTGTTTGATTCGAAATGAACTGAAGGAGCCGAAAGCACCGTACTGATTATCAGGCAGTACGCCAGACTAGAAAAAGAAACGCACCAGTTGATGAAAACGATGGATCGATGTTTTAGAGTGGTGTTCTGTCAAGACAATGATCCAAGCAGGTAAAATAAAAAAAGTTGGGAGCTAGAGCACTGATTCTAACAAATCGCAGTTGGCAGCTAACGCGCTGAATCTAACAAATTAGGGGACCGTAAAGCCTCAATAGGAGAAACCATCTAGCCTGGATGCCCGGCAACCTATAGAGGACAATAAGAATGGTTATCCCGCCGTTATTGTAGCTTTCCTAGTGAAAAATTTATCAGTTTATCCCGCCATTATTGTAGCTTACCTAGTGCAAAATTAATTTTTGTTCAATGGGTAAGATAAATCAACGCCGTAACGGAAGAAACACGTAGTTTTCTGAATGCTGTTTCGCTCATTTCAATATGTCCAGATCGCGTTTAGTATGGACATTGGGTGTCGTGTCGAATGGTGAAGTTGATGCTTGAAAAGTATGCGTCTATTTCCGAGAACTGGTCTTGTTGTGATTTTTTAAAATTTTGCGCGCCAATCTCGTGTTGCAACATGGTTGCTACAATTCGTTACAAGTAAGTGTGTAGGTCTGTAGGTACAGTACAATGACTGGTATGTTACAAATTGTTTCTGTATTTGGTGGTCGAACAACATACTTTTGTTTTATCTCCAAGGTCATAAGTAATATCAATCATATAAGAATGTACGTAAATGACAACAGTTAGAGAAAATGTGTTGATAGAGATAATTTTGGCTGAGCTACGGCTTATAAGGTAATGGTAGAATAACGATGAATGAGACGACAACCAGTCACGGGAGGGGGTCAGATGTTGAAGGTATGGTCGATAACCCGAATATGGGTACCGTAATCAATTGCCCGCCTAAATGCCCAGACGACATCTGTTAATGGAATTTCGATATCTACCATCCCCATCCGCCGCCCCAGCCGCCAGGGCCACCCCAGCCACCCCATCCACCGTAGCCACCGTAGCCTTCCCATGGACGTCCCACTCCCCATCCCAACCATTCCTTGGCCTTCTTGTCGACGACCTGCTCCTTGTCGGTACCAGCACCAGCAGGTTGAGGTTGCATGTTGTCCTCGGTCGGCTTAACCACAGCATTCGGTGCAACTTCTTCCAGTGCTCTCAAGGCTGGCTGGTAATCGGCAGCAAATGTGACACCTGCTGTGGAGACAAGCATGGTGACGACGAGAGCAGTAAACTTCATGATCGAGTTCTTGTAACGGTACTTCAGCTTGAGGGATGCTTGAGCTTTTCAAAACAAGTTGATTTGTGGGCGGACAAACAAAGAAGGCTGCTTGGTGGTCGTATAGCATCATCGGAACGAATCTCGAAAAGTGCGCGTCTTTCCGAGAATTTTTTGGTGCTACGTGATTCGCGCGTGATTTTGTAGATGCAAAATCAAACAAATGTGTAAAATGCGTGACGTGTTCTAGCCGCTTAGCTCTACCTGCCGCCACACGGCGAGCAAAAATAAATTCGCAAAAGGTGAGCAACAACCTCGGATGGATTACAGCAACTTCAAAGTAGGTTTCTTCTTCTACATCGCGTGATCCATGAGGCGATTGACTTCTTCCACCTTTTCGCTTCAGAACTTTTATATATGCTTGAGCCTGGTCTTTGTCTTATACTGTCTTGACGTTGACGCGGAAAGTGAAGAGCATTTTGTCAGAAAAAAGATTCCAGTTATTAATGATTGCAGGTTTCTCCACCATGCTTCCATGCTCCCATGCTACGAAGTAGGAACTGCTAGTTCCTTTTTGCCTATGCCGGTCACTGACGCCACCTCAACGCCCATCGCCCAATGACGATATCAAACAGTCCCAACCGGCATCCCCATATCATGATCTAACTAACAGACAGTTGTTAGCTCCAATCAAATGCTTCGAGCGACTGATAAAGCGGAGGGTGTTTTGGCGGAAGAACGAGGTGTTGAAGTTGAAACGGCCGTGAAAGAGTGAAGCTGTTTGATTCGAAATGAACTGAAGGAGCCGAAAGCACCGTACTGATTATCAGGCAGTACGCCAGACTAGAAAAAGAAACGCACCAGTTGATGAAAACGATGGATCGATGTTTTAGAGTGGTGTTCTGTCAAGACAATGATCCAAGCAGGTAAAATAAAAAAAGTTGGGAGCTAGAGCACTGATTCTAACAAATCGCAGTTGGCAGCTAACGCGCTGAATCTAACAAATTAGGGGACCGTAAAGCCTCAATAGGAGAAACCATCTAGCCTGGATGCCCGGCAACCTATAGAGGACAATAAGAATGGTTATCCCGCCGTTATTGTAGCTTTCCTAGTGAAAAATTTATCAGTTTATCCCGCCATTATTGTAGCTTACCTAGTGCAAAATTAATTTTTGTTCAATGGGTAAGATAAATCAACGCCGTAACGGAAGAAACACGTAGTTTTCTGAATGCTGTTTCGCTCATTTCAATATGTCCAGATCGCGTTTAGTATGGACATTGGGTGTCGTGTCGAATGGTGAAGTTGATGCTTGAAAAGTATGCGTCTATTTCCGAGAACTGGTCTTGTTGTGATTTTTTAAAATTTTGCGCGCCAATCTCGTGTTGCAACATGGTTGCTACAATTCGTTACAAGTAAGTGTGTAGGTCTGTAGGTACAGTACAATGACTGGAATGTTACAAAGTGTTTCTGTATTTGGTGGTCGAACAACATACTTTTGTTTTATCTCCAAGGTCATAAGTAATATCAATCATATAAGAATGTACGTAAATGACAACAGTTAGAGAAAATGTGTTGATAGAGATAATTTTGGCTGAGCTACGGCTTATAAGGTAATGGTAGAATAAGGATGAATGAGACGACAACCAGTCACGGGAGGGGTCAGATGTTGAAGGTATGGTCGATAACCCGAATATGGGTACCGTAATCAATTGCCCGCCTGAATGCCCAGACGACATCTGTTAATGGAATTTCGGTATCTACCATCCCCATCCGCCGCCCCAGCCACCAAGGCCGCCCCAACCACCCCATCCACCGTAGCCACCGTAGCCTCCCCATGGAGCCTCCCCATGGACCTCCCCATCCCAACCATTCCTTGGCCTTCTTGTCGACGCCCTGCTCTTTGTCAGCATCAGCACCAACAGGTTGAGGTTACATGTTGACCTCGGTCGGCTTAGCCGCAGCATTCGGTGCAACTTCTTCCAGTGCTCTCAAGGCTGGCTGGTAATCGGCAGCAAATGTGACACCTGCTGTGACGACAAGCGTGGTGACGACGAGAGCAGTAAACTTCATGATCGAGTTATGGCTGTAACGGTACTTCAGCTTGCGGGATGCTTGTGCTTTTCACAACAAGTTGATTTGTGGGCGGTCGGACAAACAAAGAAGACTGCTTGGTGGTCGAATAGCATCATCACAACGAATCTAGAAAAGTGCGCGTTTTTCCGAGAATTTTTTGGTGCTACGTGATTCGCGCGTGATTTTGTAGATGGTCCGATTGATGGGTGGAGAGTGTAGGCTCTTTCATATGTACATGTTTTCGTCGATGTTATTGCTTTTCTCGGTGATCTCGACAATGAGCTGAAAATGAAATGAAAAGCATTTTTGTCAGAACAAGATTCGAGTTATTAATGATTGCAGTAACAGTCTCCTAACTAACAAGACAGTTGTTAGCGCCAATCAAATGCTTCGAGCGACTGATAAAGCGGAGGGTGTTTTGGCAGAAGAACGAGGTGTTGAAGTTGAAACGGCCGTGAAAGAGTGAAGCTGTTTGATTCGAAATGAATTGAAGGAACCGAAAGCACCGTACTGATTATCAAGCAGTACGCGCGGAAACGGTGGAAAGCCAGACTAGAAAAAGAAACGCACCAGTTGATGAAAACGATGGACCGATGTTTCAGAGTGGTGTTCTGTCAGGACAATGATCCAGGCAGGTAAAATAAAAAAAGTTGGGGGCTAGAGCACTGATTCTAACAAATCGCAGTTGGCAGCTAACGCGCTGAATCTAACAAATTAGAGGACCTAAATCCCCAATAAGAGAAACCATCTAGCCTGGATGCCCGGTATCCTTATGGGTAACAATGCGGTTATCCTGTCGTTATTGTAGCTTACCTAGTGCAAAATGTATTCACGCACAAAGGCGTCTACTAAGATAAATCAACGCCGTAACGGAAGAAACACGTAGTTTTCTAATGCTGTTTCGCTCATTTCCTAATTTCCATATATCCACATCGCGTTTTTTTAGAATGAACATTGGGAGTCGTGTCGAATGATGGAGTTGATGGTCGAAAATTTTGCGTCGATCTCGTGTTGCAACATGGTGTCGCCGAAATTGGTTACAAGTTAGTATGTAAGTTTGTAGGTACAGTACAATGACTGGTATGTTACAAAGGTGTTTCTGTATTTGGTGGACAACATAGTTTTGTTTTTATCTCCAAGGTCATAAATGATATCAATCAAATTCGAGCGCGAAAGAATGTGCGTAAATGACAGTTAGAGAGAAAGTGTTGATTTCGTCAAGTAGTGATAATTTTGGCTGAGCTACGGCTTATATGGTAATGGTGGACCGGGAGATCCCGGGTTCGATCCCGGGGCCAACCAAGCTGGCTGGATTCTAAAGTAAAATGTGACGTATTCAACCAGACATGCCCTCCAATTGATCCTCGTTAAGGGATTTAAATTGTACTCATTACAAGTGCCCGACTCGAACAGCCAGAGCATTGTTATTTATTGTCACTACTTCCCTGTATCAGGATTGTTGGGCTGCAGCACCTCTCCCGCAAGGGTTTTAGCGTTTCCTAGGGTATCTTGCGGCGCCTTAGGGACGGCTCCTTTTGGGAGATTTGAGAGCTCTTTGATTTTTTGGCTGCGCTCTTATAGGAACGTTTTGTACTTCTCTGATTGATATGCACTCGCTTTATCTTTCACTTGGGTGACGGTGATGCCGTGTGCATACAATTTGGCAATGTGTGACGCGTTACACACAGAGACTTGGGAGCTGTAACTCCCAGAACTAACAACGTATATTGGTAGTTCGGTTCATTGTGAGTTATGTCACACTGCCCCTCAAAGATCCCACTCACACGCACATTACAGTACGATACTGCAATACAACAATGTTGTCAATGTAATCTCCCTGCTTTACTGTACACAAAAGTATAATACTGGAAGAGTGCTTGTTCAATGTGGTCAAATGGTAAATGATTGACTTGTCTGTCAACTCAAGCCAGCGCTACAAACGACAGACGCACGAGTGATCAAAGCTCGTCGCAATCCATTTTCATCCAATAATAATCCAACGTAAAATCTCCGGACCGGTAGTACCGAAACAGAGCCCGTTCCAGACATAAGAGACCGTTCCACCCAAACCAACCGGTCCCTGGTCAAACCGGTCCGGTTCATTCTGTGGTACAGTGATTCAACAAAAATCAGGATAAGTGGTCCACATACGGCTGTTGATTGGTGGCTGTGGGAACACCCATCAAGATGGAACCGTTGATGCGTGGGACAGGCTGGTTCTACTGAGGATGGTACATAAGTGATAACGGGTTATCATAAACGTGAAGAAAAACAAGATGATGCCGTTGTCACGCCCTGTCCCAGAGACTAATGGACCAGTGAATATCACGATCGGATGTGAATATCCAGAAACTGGACCGAGTTCGTGTGAGCGGGCGAGACCGGATCGGTCAAGATATATGTGATGAGCAGTACTAAGGACGGTTTGATATATTAGGCACGCTAAAACCTAGTCATTGGAGTTGATCATAAGTGTTTTGAGTTGATGAGATATTGAGATCTCGGGTGACCGGTCGAGCGATTTGGTCCCGCCTCAGACTGTGAAGATCAAGTGTATGACGGGGCACGACGCGTGAAATGGCGAGCTGTATGAGACTAATCAACTGGAAACAAGCGTCAAGGGTCAACGAACTTGCTCCGAATCAGCATTAAAAGATCAGATTGGATCCGACTCTAGGAGGAGTGCTGATTTCGGTCCAACCTCGCGATTTAACATATAATGGAGGTCGAAGATAGGGTTGAGCGAGCGGGGGATGTCGATGTTTAGGTGATCCGGAGGTGTTTCAAAGCGATCCGGGGCTGATTTGCCCTGATTCCCGTGCCGGTCCCGAACCGGTTGGGATCAGCCCTGAATTAGCTTCCAGGCGTCAAGAAAGAGGAATTTTCAGTCAAGATCGGTGTTGAATCGGATAAACAGCACCCAAGAGACTGATCCCGAGCTGGTTCCGAGCTGATTTTTGAAGAATCAGGTTGGTTGAAGATCGCCAGAGAACCTGGTCAGGATTGGTCCAAAGTGGTACGGATCAGGTTGAAGAAGCGTTGAAGATTGCTTTGTGGTGGTACTGGAACAACTTTGTGACGAGATGGGCAAGATTGAAGCGTGAGGTGGGTCACATAAGTTGGTGTATGGTAAATTAGGTATTAGATATTGCATATATAACGACAGGGTTGAATTTACCACCTAAGCAAAGAGTCGCAACACCACGTGTCGCGGTCATTGGGAGCACAGGGCTAACTAGACCCCTGTAGTTCAACTCAATTCGCGGTTAAGACGCGCATAGACGAATTTTTGGCTTACCGGAAGCCTCCCGGCGGGATTTGTCTAGGTTTTCATCCTCACCCCCTCACGCGCACGTGTTTTGAACACGTTTTATTAATTGGAAAAGTTTTGTGGAGATAACTTTGTTGTTCACTGTGGAAGATCGTGGTTATATCGTGGTTTTCGTGGTTTCTAATTATCTCTCGTTTTATTGGCTTGCCTGGTCAGAAGAAGTTTCCCAATCAGCACCCTTAGATGCTTAAACTAAGCATCGACACTAACCTGTTCTCCGGTAAAGATTTCCACCCGAGAACATCCCCGTCTCGAGAAGGTCATACCCTAAGACCTGGTTCGAAACATCCTTCTCTTCTAGAGTCCACCTGATTGAGTGTAACCACCGAAGATCAATGGGTATGCAAGGTGAGATGAAGTTAAATTTGGATTCCATCATACATGACGACCGATCGGATCAGTCATCATAGTGATGATTCATCCGATCCTGATGCCGATCAGGATCAACGGAGTACCCCCTCCGATAGTTGGTCGTCCGGGCTAGTGGGTATCCAAATTCCACCCAAAACCTCCGTTCGGGATTTGGAAATAAGCTCCACCACAACGGTGCGCGTGCCCGGATCACTTGGTGACTCAGGATATCACTGCGATTCCTTTGAAGATGAAAAAGATGTGAAAATCAAAGTGGAGGAAACTTTTTCGGGTGTATTGGAGGAATGTGTATTGCCCCCGATGCTGTCAAATTTAAAGGAAGCGATGGTCGACCTGGTCCGGTGGAGTTCCAGGTCGATATTTAAGATGAAACAACTTCCCACAAGGCTCCGATCGGAGCGATCCGAGTTATAGTAAAATTAACTATAATCCGGGAAAGGACCGGGATGCTGACCTCAATCCTATGCATAAACAGAAAATTGAAAAAGGGAAAAAAGACATGGGGGTGGATCGATATGATCCACCTAAAAGTATGTGAAACCTAAGCCGAAGCTGTTCGAAGAAGAAGAAGAGAAGACCGAACCAGCCGAAAAAAACACGGTTTAGGATGTAGAACGCTTGTTTTACCTTCGGGAGTTTCACAATTTCCTAGCTAACAACCGGGTGATGAAAATCATCAAGCCTAAGATCATTGGGAAGCTAGAAGGTCGAGTCACTAGGCCGGTTGTCTCGGGTAGACAACGTGACCTGATCAGAAATCTCCTGGCCCAGATCGACAAAGTTGGTTTCACTACTGGTGCGTTCGACACGAATATGCTGTTCGATCTAGAATAAGAAACGATCAGAGAGGCTATGATAACGCCGTACAATCACCTTGCCTCGTTGCTCGGGGCGAATCCCGTGGTCCAGTCATTGCCGACTGATCCTTCACACCGATCACAGTTGGTTGAATATCCTATGGATATCGAATCGATATATCAATCATCATCACGGTCCGGAGCGGATTCTACCGATTCGTCGGTTGGAGTGACGCTTATGACATTGGGCCTGAAGGGAATCAAGCAGACCGACTCCAAGATCGAGTCGCTAAACAAGGAAAAGAAAGCCTGGATCGGGTTGAATCGGGTCAGAAGACAGTTTTGAAGATGCTAAAAAAACGCACAAAACAATCCGACTCCCAATAATAATCCTACCGGCATACCGGAACTTCCGGAACAAATGCGAATCATGTTTACGACTATGATGAACAATTTCGTGGGAGAACATGGATTACCCCAGTATACACCTGGAACATGGCAATCGAGACCGAACATGAATCAATCGACGGCTAAACCGGTTAAAAAACCGGTAGATGTGAATATAGAATCAGTTCGATCAGCCGGGATTGTCCGATCGATATGCCAAGCCAATCATCAAGACCGAATCCATAAATCACCCCCACGCTGTGACGTGGATATGGAAGCCGATGGGGTAATCAGTCAACACTTTGATCCGGATGATTTGGATACGGAGATGCCTCGTAAGGCAAATATGGCCTCGGCGCAAGCAATTGATTGTGATTCTGGAACGATCCCTCGAGTCCGGATGTCGGCGATCCCAAAATTAAAAGATTCTACCGGCAAAGATGTGGATGATGATCAGGCGAGAGCCTGGCTGAGTCGGAGGAAATCAGCGTTTTTGAGAGATAAAACACCGGAAGGTGAAAGATGTTTGATTTTCGCTGATCTGATGAAGAGCCCGGCCAAGAACTGGCTAAAGCAGTTAAGTCAAGAAGTACGTTTAAAGTGGTCTCAACTGCTTGAGGAATTTAAGGAGCAATATTGCAACTCAGGGGTATCTGTCGCGAGACAATATTACCTTATGAAGGAAAAGATCCGATGAAACACCGATTGAATACATACACCGGTTGAATGTTGCTGGCTTACGAGCCAAAATGCTGATCAAGGACCCACGGCATGCGAAAAAGTCTCACGAACATGTTGAGAACTTTATCGGCAGTTTGGACAACCGCGATTTGACCGGTCAGCTAACTCTACTTCG
>MIQA02019850.1:0-17367 GCA_001887855.2 Sclerospora graminicola
TTCAACCGCAGTAACGCCAGCTGGTCTGCCAGCTCCCGATCGTCCAACGTGCTGATGAAATGTTCTACATGTTCACGGGCGGCTTCCGACCGGCTGGCATCTTCCTTGACGGGGATATCCGCTCTCATGCCAGCGACATTTAAACGATGGAGATACTCCAGGGGGGTCTCATCCGCTCGCTTCTTGGTGTGGAAGTATTGTCGCGCCGCTGATGTTCCAGATCCGCAGTATTGTTCCTCGAACGCACCGGCCAATCCCCTCCAATTTCCTCGGATTTCCCGGCTGAGCTGTTGGATCCAGTTTTTCGCTGGGCCCTTCATCAAATCCCCGAAGATCAGGCATTTCTCATAGTCCGACGTCCGGTCTCTGAGAAATGCCGACTTCGTCTTGCTCAGCCATCCTCGAGCCTGGTCCTCGTCCGTGTCGCGTCCGGTGAAGTCTTTCAGCTCGGACGTGGCCGACATTCGCACCCTCGTGATCGCTCCCGAATCCGCGTCAAACGCTTGGGCCGAAGCCATATGGGCTCGGCGGGACATCCCCAGATCCAGGTCATCCGGATCGTAATGGCGCTTGGCCGACCTGACGGATTCCATATCCACGTCGCTGAGAGACAGCTTCCTGTTCGTTGGCCGACGTCCGGTCCGGCGACCTGTCTGGCGGCTCGGCGGGGCAGCATGGAGTTCACTCTGCTTGGAATGCACCGACTCCATGTCTTCGTCACTCGGCTCCCTCGCGTAGTACTGGACTGGTCCGGGAGCCTGCGTTCCACGACGGGCTGGCTGGTCCGGTGACTTCGGACTGCCGCGGCTGGCGCTCAGCCGACGTTGCTCTTCCAAATATCGCTCCATCATCGCCGAGAACATGTTTTGCAGGTGATCCGGCACCTGAGGAGCGACTTGAGGAGCGACTTGAGGGGCGGCTTGAGGGGCGACTTGAGGGGCGGCTTGAGGGGCGACTTGAGGGGCGGCTTGAGGGGCAGCCGGGCTGCCAGATTGGCATTCCTTCTTAATCCGCCCATCCGCGTCTTCGTCTTCCTCCTTCGGTTCTGGATCCGCCGTCGCTGTCCGCCAGGCCTGTACGCTGTACTGGCCGGCGTTCTTCCGCTCGGGCGTACCCGGATCCTCACGTCCTCCAAGTCTCATGGCTATCGCCACACGCGCTGCTCCCCTTGGGCCAAGCGTCATGCGGGTGATACCCACTGATGAATCAGATGAGTCTGCTTCCGAAGGGGCAGACTCGTACTGCGAAGAGCCTGAGTGTATCCCGGCCGGTCTGCTTGTTGCCGGCGGCGTGGACGGCGCCACTCCAGTCGTAGCTGTCATCTTCTTCGACGGCGGCGAGCAACCCACTAGCGGTACCAAGTGGTCGTGCAGGGCGCTGGACGCCTCCTTCAACTTGTCCATCTTCAGATCAAACAATTCGTTCGGGTCAAACACGCCGGTGTTAATGCCGGCTTGTTTGAGTTGATCGAATAGTCCTCTAATAAGGGACACGTGGCCGTCTGAGAGAGTTGGGGGAGAGACGGGACCTTTCAATCCGCCTATGATCTTCGGCCGTGTTATTTTCAGCACCTTATCCGTTCGCAAGAATTGCCCCAACTCGTGAAGATGGAAAGCACGCTCCAAGTCTATATCCGTCGATAGGCCGTCCTGCTTCTCTTCTTCCTCTTCGAAACGCGGTTTATCTTTGTGGGTCGGATAATCCAATTCCTGCCAATCCGGTTTCTTTAGGGGTAGGGGGACCAGATCGCGACTTGGTCCCGATCCGGCCGGCTTCCCACTCCGGTCGTATCCGACTTCCGCTTTTTCTTCCTTGATTTTTTCTTTTATATCCATAATATGCATTTGTTCGTTAGGATCATGGTCGGAACCATGATCCTTCCTCGGACTATGGCGACTTGCACCATAGTCCGATCCGGCTCCATCGGTGTAGCGGCCGGCACTACAGTAAGTAGTACCGTAATCCGCCCCCGGCGGAGCCTCTAGGGGAGTAATTTCTTCTTTAATGTCAACCTCGAACTCCCCCAATCCGAGGCGACCATCGCATCCTTCCATCTTCAGCAGCATTGGGGGCGATATGCCTTCCCCCAATGCACCCAACACAACATCGTCAACAAATTTGACCGGTTTAGGTCTTTCGCCCGCTAGGGACTCGCGGTGATATCCAGGGTCACCAAGAGATCCGGGCACGCGCACCATTGTGGTGTAGTCGCTCTCAGAAAATCTTCCTGGGACGCGAACACCCACGGGGGTCCCAGACGACTGACTATCGGAGGGGGTACTCCGTCCATCCGAGTCATGATCCGATCCGGCATCCGGCCGGCTGGATCGGTCGCTTCCATCCGCTTGATCGCGACTGCTCGAATGTTGCATGTTGAAAGCTCACCTTGTGTACCCGTCAGTACTGGGTGGTTTGCTCTCCTGGTGGACCCTAGGGCGAAAAGTGTAAATCCGTCCAATAGGGAGATGACGGTTAGGACTACGGGTAGCTCCTGGGCGGAAATCGTCACCGGGGAGCTCGTCTGGCAATACACTTGAACTTTGTATAGTGCCGGCTGGGCCGAGAATAGTCGATCGGCCAGCTAAACCAATAAGACACTTGAAGTTTGTATAGTGCCGGCTGGGCCGAGAATAATCGATCGGCCAGCTAAACCAATAAGACACTTGAAGTTTGTATAGTGCCGGCTGGACCGAGAATAATCAATCGGCCAGATAAACCAATAACAATGAAGGGCGAATCCAAATGTGTATGTATGGTAGATATAACTCCACACTCTTCCACAGAAGGCCAAAATGTCGCCACTTCCCAATACTTAATACCGTGTTCAAAACACGGGCGACTTGAGGTGAGTATACGAAGTCGCCGCGACTCCCGGTCAGGGGACTTCCGGTGGATTAACTTAACCTTCCCCGGGCAAACCAATAACAGCAAGAGGGGACCTTGTTAGCCCTCTGCCGTGAACCAATAAAGCGACTTGCGTCTAAGAAAGCGAAACGTATACTGATTTATCCTATGTCCAATACTCCCTTTGTGTAACCTACCTCAAATAACACGGCTGACCAGTCATATACCTTACCCAACGCAAACCGGCTAACTCCGACTTTGTGTACCTGCCCGGCCGGTACACCAACCCCAAATGGTACCAACCCGGCCGGTACACCGAACCCATATGGTACCAGTCCGAATGGTACATTGTACCCGGCCGGCTCGGCTGGATAGCCACCCATCCGCGCCTCTCGGCCGCTGACACTAGCAATTCCTTGGCAGCCTCTCATACGATCCAGGTGCCTACTCCATCCACTAGAACAATCATCTTCTTTCAGGCTCCCTTCACTCCATCCTTACAAACAATCCGCCATCACGGCCGTCCGCCATCCGCGCCTCGGCCGTCAAACATCCATAGTCCTCCCGTCTGCTCAGCCCGCCTGTCCGACTACCCACGCCCCTTGTCAGGTCCGCCGACTTGATTTCCAGCCTGGCGCCGCCTGGCCGCTTGTAGACTTCCTCGGCGGCGACTATCCGGCGCCCACACTCTTGGTCCGTATTTCCGCCAATCAGAATGCGACCTTTGAGAAGTACTTTGCATTATTTCATAAGTCGCTTCACCACAATACCCCCACCGATCGTCGGCTCGGAGGAAAATCTGATCGTTGTGAGTTTCGACGGATCAGCGAGTGTGAAGAAAGGCGTGGGGGCGTATAGCGCGTTGTTGTAGAAATTGCCAGAATGGACTGTTATATCTGCTGGTTCAGACTATACTCCGGGTATCAGGGTCAATGAAGCCGAATATCGCGGTCTGCTGCTAGGTTTGGATCTCTTGCAAGAGCAAAAGATCGGAAGAGTAATCATATGCGGAGATTCAAACCTGACAATTCGGCAGATCACCGGAGAAATCGATTGCAAAGCACCGCGTTTGAAGTTGCTGAATGATCGTGTTATGAAAGTTCTACGTGGATGGCCAAGTCATTATCTTTTACATGTGAAACGTGATTGGAATCACATGTATCGGAGTGCAGATCATCTGGCCACTATGGCCATGCGTGATCAGACCGGATCGATAGTTAATCACATGTATCGGAGTGCAGATCATCTGGCTACTATGGCCATGCTTGATCAGACCGGATCGATAGTTACTGATCAAGCATTGCTGGAGGAATTGGTGGAGATCAATAGGCTGCCCGAGCTGATTCATGCGGAAGATAAAAAGGAAGCAGCCTAGGTCTCGATCATGACGAAATCACGAGCCAGATCACCACCTAACAGGTCACTCTCTCGAGAAAGCCTAACAGAAGAAATAGTACAGGAGATGCGGATCGCAAGAATTCTCGAGGTACAAGACGAAGAAAAATGGATCGTTGATTTGAAGGCGTTTCTGAATGGAGATCTGGAGAAGTTGAGCCAGGGTGAAGCAAAAGCTTGTGCTAAGATCGCGTCCAACTATGAGATCGACGAAAACGATTTATTGTTTTACTATGTTCAAGCTGATCAGGCCGATGCAGATCTGGACCGCAGCAAGACTCGTGATCCCGGAGACTTTACAAACTGATATCTTACATCATTATCACGTCAGTTTAGAGGGTGGTCACCAGGGCGTAGGTCGGACGTACCACAGGGTTCGCAAAAATTTTCACTGGAGAGGCTTATATCGAAGTGTCCAAACGTTTGTCAGAACATGTACGGATTGCGAAACCGGGAAAGGCATGCCGAACATCCGGGGTAGATCACCTGGAAATATCCAGGCGACCTACCCTTTCCAAGTGATAGCGATGGATCACATACCGTCCCTGCCAAAATCGTTCAAGGGCAATACAGAGTTGCTGATCTGGACTGATCTGTTCACGGGATTGGTGATCGCGAAAGCTGGATCTACCCGAACAGCTCAACAAGTCGCTTGCAGTTATAAAGAATGTGTTTTCCGACGATTTGGAGCCAGTGAAGTGATCAGGCATGATCGCGAACCAGGTTTCATGGCCGAAGTATTCCGATCCTTTAATCAGATCCTTGGCCAGAAACAGAGCGCGACCATGGCGTATCGTCCACAGGCGAATGGTAAAGCCGAACGGATGGTACACACGCTAACTAGAGCTATCAAGATGTATGTCGCAGACTCCGCGCAACAAGATTGGGATGAATATGCGGAGAGACTGGTGTTTGCGTTGAATTCCTCTTTCGATCGGATCAGGGGAGATACTCCATTCTACCTGGCGTATGGTTGGGATCCCCGATCTACCATCGAGTCGGCAATCCCTGATGGACGTACCCGAGGTCGAGATCGCGAAGCTCGTCGATGGCGTATGGGGCTCCAGCGCCATTACCAACATGCGCGGAAACAAATGAACGAACGGCTGCGGAGGGCGATCCAAGAACGAGCCGATCAGAATAATGATCAAGCCGATTCACATAATATCGAACCGGAATCAGGGGTCTGGCTTTACCTGGATCGCGTGAAAGAAGGATATGCCAGGAAGTTAGCGCATTTGTGGCATGGACCATTCCGTATATCCGAATTGATCGGCGATCATGCCGCCCGGTTGATCACTGCTGGTACCGATTACGGAATTTTCCCGATCGTCCACTTGTCGAAGCTGAAGCTGGTCCGGGAATACCCCGATCGCCCAAAAACCAGGTTGTCATCCGATGATCAGCCAAGGTTTGACTTCGACGAAGCTCTCTTGCCCGAAGACAGTTGGGAAAGAACGTTGGATCAAAATGAATTTGAAGTGGAAAAGATTTTGGATACCCGATCAGGCAAGAGGACCCGATTTGGTCGAACCCATCGTGATTACTTGGTTCAGTGGAAAGGTTATGACGATCCCGAGTGGGTAGATGAACGGGATCTGAACTGTGGAGCTTTACTAAGGGAGTTTGAACGTGATCGGGTGAGACGAAATCGATTTGGAGTAATGCAAACCCACGAAGAGGGCAACCAGGAGTCTCAATAGTCTGGGTTGACACATTGTGACAGATCAGCCAAAGGTTAGGTCGAACAGGTGGAGATCAAGGTGGTTGAGCTGGTTCAGAGTCAATGGATATATATATAATACACGAGAACTACATTTGCATACATATGAACGATCGATATACAAGATGGAGACAATATTGGTACCTGGATATGAAGTGTGGATATGGAACGTGAAAGTTATTAAGAAGCTGTCGTGATATATTGATGATTACGGAAAGAACGAAACGGAAGCTGGCTATCACGACAATCACGGGCCATACTTCGTGCGCAGACGAGAAATCTTGAACGCCGGATGATCCATGGGGCTTGATCGGTACTGGTTCCGCCAGGGCTCATGGCGATCGGCCAAGCTCAAGGCATCACGCAACGTGATCGGAGCCGGGTGTCCATAACTAGGATACCACTCCCCGCCGTCGGCCTTGAGGCCTCGCGGTTCCGCCCGGCGAACAGGCAGGTGCATCAGGGCAGGAAACAAGAAATCGTCCAGGTCGCACTCGCCGCGTTGAATCCCATTGACCACATGGTCGCAGATCGCGGCCCAGGCAGCCCCGGCTTTGGTGCGTCGGCGCTTGCGAGCGTGATGATAATGTTCCAACCACGCGTCCTTACGCATCGCCGCCGTGATCGGGAAATGGTGGGTCGCCTCCCATATCGCTTGAGCATGCTCTTGATAATACAGGGCCAGACGTCCTTGCCGATCGACAAACCAAGGGCGATTGGGAAATTCCAACCCGGGCATAGGCGTCATGAGGACATCCCAAGGTTCTGAATCGATCAGAAGCTCGATGGCCCCCCTGGTCAGCACACTCGGTTGCCGTTGCGTGTCCTTGGTCGCCGACGACCTAATTGGAAAAATCCATCCTGGCGGACGGGACCACAAGCGAGGGACGAGCTTGCGCCTCACCGAAAGAACCAGAGGCGTCAGATCCCATACCTGATCGGCACTCCAGGGTCGTCGAGTTGCCATGTGAGCAGGCGACGGTTTGCCCTGCATAACGACGTATAGATCCATGAACCGTTGATTCGGATCATAGCTATAGTCGTCCTGCTCGATCGACGACTTGCTTGCTGGAATGAAGACGCCCGTGAAGTTGGGCGGTCGGGTGGTCAGCGTCGTATTTGCGGGTGGAGGAATGCTGGGAACAGCCGAAGCCGGTTGCCTCTCCTCAAGATCATCTTCGTCCTCGCCATCGGAGTCAAGTAAAGCGACGGCCCGGGTCAGCGAAGTTACGCCCGAAGGGGTCGCCACTGGAACTCGACGATCAGCACTGCGTGATCGGGCTAGAGCAGATAGCGTCCTTTCGTCCAGATCGGTCGACTCGTCGTCCGAGTCAACAATAAGACGAGAGCGTTTGGCGGGAGCCACCTTCTTCTTCGATGAGCTTGCCCGTTTACGCTTCGCAGAACTCAAGATCGAGGAGACTGATCTCGAGGCTAGCGGTAAACGGGATGGAGTAGACGCAGAAGCCGCTGCAGTGCTGATCACGGGCTGATCAGCACCATGGGTCGGCGAGGAAGCGACGGAGAACGTGGGCGATGGCGGGGCAGACTCGGGAGGTTGCGACGGTGTCCCAGACGGAGCAAGAGAGCTGATCAGCTCAGGAAATCGTTGCAAAGCCGTCCGAAGCGACCCCGAATCGGTGTTCGGGTCGGTCCACCTGTCCATGGTCTGGACCGCAATCTTCCTCAAGTCGGCGTTACGTTGGATCCAGGCGCGATCATCGAGCTCTAGGGTTTCAAGTTTAACCCGAGCAAGATTAAGCTCGCGCCGACAATCTTCAGCTTCCTTCCGACTCTCGCACAACCTTTTCTGTATGTTGGCGCGGCCGAGGCGTGAATCGGAAAGCTGCTTCACCAGGAGCTGGACCTGCTCATCTGAGTAGCGCATCTCGACTTCCAGACGCTCCACGTCCTCAGCAGTACGAATCTTGTCACGAAGCAGCTGATCATGGTCGAGACGGTGGTCATCGAGCTGTTGCAAATGACCCACCATCTCGACCATTGAACTCTTCATCGCCTCGATGCGTTCGTCTGGAAGCAAACAGGGAAAGCCATATACAGATCGCAGAAGAAACAAATGGGACGAACATACCTTGATTGCGAACAGTAACAGACAGCGAACGAATCATCGACTGTAGAGAAGCGACGGTATCCGAAGGCTTGGAGATGCGCAGAGCAGCGAGGTCAGCAGACAGCTGATCACACTCCATTGTCAGACTCTGGACGCGGCTTGTCATGTCTTGCAAATCTTGATCAAGTCTGTCGCGATCTAATCGTAAAGTCGACAGCCGGCTAGCCACAGATCGGCAGAATCACGTTCCAGGGTATCGATGACGACCCGACGGTCGAACAACTCGGCATTAAGCGCCCGATTGGTATCATATAGGGAAACCAACTCGGGAATTGCGCTTCGGAGTCCCAACCGCAACCGGCTAGTTTCCATGGACCCCAGCGTGAGTGGACCAGATCCCTCCACTAGACGAGCTAGCTGCTCCAAGTAACTGACAGGGCGATCCGAAGAAGGCCGAGCGGGAAAACTCCAAGGCGGACGATACGAAGTCAGGGTCGTCGTGGGACTGATGAGGCTGGTCGTGATCGTGGCCGCGGTCGTGATCAGGGGGGTTGCTGGATTAGCTGAACTTGAACTGGTAAGTGAGTCGGTGATCGAAGGGGCAGCCGAAGATGCCAGAGAAGGAAGGGAAGATCGTCTCGAGTCAGCCATGGGTAGTCGCCAAAAGGGAAAGTTGGAAATGAATGAGTCGAACTGCAGTCGTTGCGCGGCTGCAGTTAGACTCAGGGGCGGCTGTGGTAAAGCGATCTGGAAAAATGTTGAGAATGAGATAACCACACATGGACGTTGATTGGTGACGATGGAACACCCATCAGGATGAGACAGTCGATGGGTGGGACAGGCTGATCGAGCATACGACGAAAAGGTAGTGGACAACGGGTGCTCATGATATGAAGGAATAAGCCAAGCACAGTAACTACGCCCGGTCCCAGACACTAACGGAACAGCGACGATCACGATCGCGATCGGGATAACGTTTATTAAGTGGAGTTCACGTGGATGTATGACAAGATCGGCAGAGACAAGTTAAGATACCGCAGCAATGGTGACGTGGCACATCAGAGACAGTTATCAGGCCGAATTATGAACAGTGCAGACGTTGAAGTGGAATATGATACGAAGTTCCGGCCCGATCGGCCGAGCCAACTGATTATGCCCCAAAATACGAAGATCAGATGTGGAATGGAATGGGGCATGTGGAATGGCGAGTCGTGCGAGTAATGTCAAGTCAAGGCAAGTGATGATGGCCGATGGATCTGTCCAGGGATGACGTGAGAAGGCCCGATCAGGCCCGATCGGCTGAAATCGGTGCGATATGGTTACCCCGACAGGGGATGAAGGTCAGGAATATGGCTGAGTGGGCGAACAAAGTCGTTGTGATGGTGACCCAGAGAGTTTTCGAAGTGATCTAGAGCTGATCGCACCCGATCACTCGGCTAATCGCTATGCCGATCGTGATCGGGGCTGATCAGCCTCAAACCGGCGTCCAGACGCGAAGGCAGGTGAAGTTCTCAGTTAAGTCGGGCTGGATATGAAGTGAACAAGTGTCAGAAGGGCAGATCTCAAGTGGTTTCCAAGTTGTTTATCGAAGATCGGGATGGTTGAAGATCGTTATAGAAGTCTGGTCGTGATCAGGGCAGAAGTGGTACAGATCAGCTTGAAGGTGCAGCTAGGATGGGCAAGGTGGTGCTATGCAACCGTGCGACGAAGTGAATAGGTTCGAAGTATAAATCAGGCATGAGTTGGTGTATGGTACACTAGGTATAGGACATTGCATATATAATAACAGGTTTTGATTTTTCCCCTAAGCAAAGAGTCGCTCCGCCACGTGTTGCGGTCATTGGGAGCACAGGGTTGATTAGTCCCCTCTTGCTCAACTAATTCCCGGTTAAGACGCGCTTAGACGCATTTTGGCTTACCGGAAGACCCCCGACGGGTTTGTTTTAGGTGATCGAACCTCACCCTCAACGCACACGTGTTTGGAACACGTCAATAATATTGGAAAAGGTTTGTGGAGATAACGTTTGTGGATTACTGTGGAAGATCGTGGTTTGATCGCGTTTTCTTGGTTTCGTTATATCTCTCTCTCATTGGCTGGCCTGATCAGACGAACTTTCCCGATCAGTGCCTAGATACTGATTAAGTATCGACCCCAACCCGTTCTCCGGTGAAGATTTCCACCCGAGGACACCCCCGTCTCGTGAAGGTCATCCCCTCCGACGTGATCAAGATCATCGTTTTTACGTCACTGAGTCCACCTGAGTGAGTGTAACCACCCCGATCAACGGGTACACAAGGTGAGATGAAGTTGAATATGGATCCTATCGCACACGACGACCGGTCGGATGACCGGGAAGATCAGATCAGTCACCATAATGGTGATTCATCTGATTCTGATGGCGATCAGGATCAACGGAGTACCCCCTCCGATAGTTGGTCGTCCGGGCCAGTGGGTATCCGGATTCCACCCAAGACTTCCGTCATGGATTTGGAAATCGGCTCCACCACAATGGTGCGCGTGCCCGGATCACTTGGTGACTCAGGATATCACCGTGATTCCTTTGATGATGAAAAAGATGTGAAATCAAAGTGGAGGAAACTTTTTCGGGCGTATTGGAGGAAGGCGTATCGCCTCCGATGCTGTCCATTTCTAAAGGAAGCGATGTCGACCTGGTCTGGTGGAGTGCCAGGTCGAGATTAAAGATGAAACAACTCCTCACATGGCCCCGATCGGGGCCGATCTGGGTTATAGTAAAGTTGACTATAACCCAGGAAAGGATCGAGGTGTTAACCTTGATTCTATGCATAAGAAGAAAATGGAAAAAGACAGAAAAAACATGGGGGCGGATCATTGCGATCCACCTAAAAAATATGTGAAACCTAAACCGAAGATCTTCGAAGAAGACGAAGAGAAGACCGAACCATCTGAAAAGACCATGTAGAACGACTGTTCTATCTTCGAGAGTTTCACAAGTTCCTAGCTACCAACCGAGTGATGAAGATCATTAAACCTAAGATCATCGGGAAGCTTGAAGGTCGGGCGACCAGGCCGGTTATCACAGGCAGTCAACTTGATCTGATCAGGAACCTCTTGGCGCAGATCGACGAAGTTGGCTTCACTACTGGTGCTTTCGACGCGAATATGCTGTTCGATCTGGACCAAGGGACGATCAGAGAAGCTATGACAACTCTGTATGATCACCTTGCCTCGTTACTAGGGGCGAACCCAGTGGTCCAGTCGCCGATCGCGGATCCTTCACACCGATCACAGTTGGTTGAATATCCTATGGATATTGAGTCGATATATCAATCGTCATCACAATCTGGAGCGGCCTCCACCGACTCCTCGGTTGGGATCACACGTATGACGTTGGGCCCGAAAGGGATCAAGCAGATCGACCCCAAGATCGAGTCGCAGAACAGGAAAAGGAAGCCTGAACCTGGTCGAGTCGGATCGGACGATAGTTTTGAAGATGCTCAAGAAGTTCCACAGAACAATCCGACTCCCAGCAGTGACCATACCAACATGCCGGAGGTCCCAGAGCAAATGAGAACCATGTTCGATACTATGATGAACCGATTTGCGAGTGAACAATATGGATTACCTCAGTACACACCTGGGCAAGGACAACCATGGCGATCAGCATCGAACATGAATCAATCCGCTGAGAAACCGGTCAAGAAACCCGTGGACGTGGATATGGAATCAGTCCGATCAGCCGGAATTGTTCGATCGATATGCCAGGTCGGTCACCAAGATCGATTTCATAGATCGCCCCCACGTAGTGATGTGGACATGGAATCAGAAGGAGAGATCAGTCAGCATTTTGATCCGGATGATTTGGATATTGAGATGCCTCGTAGGGCGAATATGGCTTCCGCGCAGGCATTCGACAGTGATTCCGGAACGATCACTCGAGTACGAATGTCGGCGATCTCGGAATTAAAAGATTTCACCGGCAAGGATATGGATGATGATCAGGCTAGAGCTTGGTTGAGTCGGACTAAATCAGCCTTTTTGAGAGACAAGACACCGGAAGGTGAAAGATGTCTGATCTTCGCTGATCTAATGAAAGGTCCGGCCAAGAACTGGCTTAAGCAGCTGAGCCGAGAAGTGCGTTTGAAGTGGCCTCGATTGCGTGAAGAATTTGAAGAACAGTATTGCAACTCGGGGGTGTCTGTCGCGAGACAGTATTACCACATGAAGAAAAGATCCGACGAGACGCCGATCGAATACTTACATCGGCTGAATGTTGCTGGTCTACGCGCAAAAATGCCGATCAAGGACCCACGACACCCGGATATAGCTCGCGAGCATGTCGAACACTTTATTGGCACTCTGGATAATCGTGATCTGGCTGATCAGCTAACCCTGCTCCGTATAAAGGATTCGGAGCAATTGGAACTAACTCTGAGAACGCTGCAGCGAGCCAAAAGTCGACAACCCAAGGTCGAGGTAGGATCGAACCGGTACCGGTCGAAACCACATCCGGACCAGGGCAAGATACCAGCGGCACGACCAGCCAGAGCGATTCGGATGATCACGAAAGAATCAGACAGTTCCAGTTCGGAAGAGGAAAGTGGTCAATCAAGTTTAGGCTCGGACGAGGAACAGTATCGTCATATTATTACGACGGAGCCAGTATATCGCCCGAGATCATCGATTAACGGCATGGATGGACGAAAACCTGGTGGGGTTCAACCTTTTCAGGACCGATCTCGTAAGAAATGTGTGCATTGTGGGTCGACCAGACATGGAGATCGTGATTGCTGGAAAAGCGTTACGTGTGGAAATTGTGATCTTAAAGTTCACCTTTCTGATCATTGTATTTTCGTATGCAAAACCTGTGGGAAGGTTCACGACGCCGGTGCCTGCCTTTTGAAGAATTTTTCAATCTGATGCGCAAGTGGCATGTGCCGACTAAACATGCTGGCATGCTCCCACCAGATGTCGAGAAGATGTTAAATTAGATCGCTCGCCAGGTTGGAATCTGATTCGAGCCGAGCGATCTACGCTCTGCATCTATGCATACGTCGGTAGCGGAGACAAGTTTGAGGAAAAGGAGATAACCGACAATACATGTTCTAATTCAAATTGCATCGATCGATGTCCGATCACAGTCTCAGAGTGGATGAATATTCCCGATCGGACGTGATCATGGAGTTGGATCTACTGCCCGGTGAATCCCGAGGATACTGGAAGTATCACTCTCCCGACAAGTGGTTTAAACAAGCAAAAGCTAATGGGGAGATTGTTGTCCATTCTTGTTTTCCATATTACCAGCACAATAGTAGGAAACTGGAGTCTTGAATAGCCGACTGTAAACAATAAAAAATCAAACAAACTTCCACAGGAACTTGTTCAAATATAAGTGTATTAAGAAGTGTCATTACTAGTTCTGCGCTTCCCTAGCTACTCGCACAATCCCAAAAGGTAAGTTTCGTAACTTTCCTTTTTGGGAAGTGACAAAAATCTATTCTGATAACCGGTCATTACTAATAATAGTCCGTAACACAAAAAAAGGTCAAGGCCTAAATTCATATTGGACAAAATTACCGAAAATCTCCAAAAATGATATTTCACCAGAAATATCACCAAAACGGACAATTTTCAACACTCCTTCTCAATGTGAATTTTCCATTGACTATTCCAGTCCGCATGCAACTCGTAATTCATTCAACCTTGGAAATGGTACCGCATTCGTCAGTAGATCAGCTAGCATGGTTTTTGTCGATATGTAGTGAGCTTGAACCAATCCATCCTTAAATTTCGACGAAATAAATTTTGCTCTGATGTCCACATGTTTCATCTTCGACGTTCCTTCCATGCCGTTCAATGCCTTTATAGCAGCTTGATTGTCCATGAACAGGGTCATAGGTCGTTTAACCTTTATTCCAATTTCTCGTTGTAATTCGTAAAAACCGATCATTTCCACTACGACCTTCGAAGCAGCGTAAAACTCTGCTTCCATGGTAGACAGAGATACACCACCCTGTTTTTTGCAGATCCAGTTTACGATGATTCCATCCATTGTAATTATTCCACCTATAGTCGATTTTCTGTCGTCCTTTGCTCCAGCGTAGTCTGCGTCGCTGAAACCATTAATTTCCACACCATCATCATCGCTTGTTTTTGACTTCATTTGCAGCTTCAATGCTTTTGATCCCTTAAGATATCTCACGATCTTTTTCGCTAAATCCCAATCCATTGCTTTCGGCGCATGTGTTCGCCTGGTGACCTTGTGCACCGCAAAACTTATATCCGGACGCGTACATCTTGAAATCCAGAGTAAGCTGCCGACAAGCGATTGAAAGTCCTTGATTGTTATTTTTCCAGATGTCTTGCTTTCGCACAAAAGTTCGTCGCTTCTTAGATTCAAATCTTCATACTCCCCGCCTATGGGGACCTTCACAGGATTCGCTTCTTCTAGCTTGAAATCTCGTAGTATTCCTTCGATGGTCACTTCTTGGTCGATCTTGAATCCGCAGTCATGTTCGTAGACTACTCGCATACCAAGGAATTTGGTTACCTTCCCGAGATTTTTAATTTCAAGAGACTTCATATCATCGAAAAACTTGTCCACCAATTCGTCACTGGTACCGGTTACTAGCAAGTCATCAACATACACTCCGACAATGGTGGTAGCTCCTTCTGACGCCTTAGAGTACAAGCACAAGTCCGTAGAGCTCTGCAAAAAATCCAGTTCCAACAATTTTGCGTGAAGTAACTTGTTCCAAAGCCGTCCCGCTTGTTTCAGCCCGTAAAGCGTCTTTTTTAATTTCAATACAGAACTTGAAACTTGTTCGTTGCCTTGGATTCTTTCGGAAATGTTCATCCTTGCGGAATATACAGGTAAATTTCGTGTTCTTCTTCGAGCGCCTTGACGTACGCGTTCGGAATATCTCCATGTTTCGCACATGTACCCCACTTGCACGCCAGACCCAGAATCATCTTCACTGTTCTCATTTCAATTACTGCAGCAAACGTAAGCGTGTAGTCGATACCTAGTCTCTGCTCGTTTCCACACGCCACAAGCCTTGCCTTGTATCTCTCAACGTTCCCGTTTTCATCCAATTTTGTTTTGAAGACCCACTTAGTGTGAAGGGGTCTACAATTTTCAGGCCGCTTGATCACTTTCCACACATCATTTCGTTCCAAAGCTGTGATCTCTTCGTCAATCGCCATTTTCCACTTGTCAGAATTCTTGGACCTCATCGCTTGATTGAAGGATTTTGGGTCAACTTCGGTGATCAAGTTTAGTGATCCAACCTCCTCATCTTCAACCTTTGATTCTTCTTGGTCGACGATCTTGCTTTCGCTTTCATTTCTTGCCTTGCTCCGAGTTTGGTGTTGCTCCCGCTGCCACGCCTTCTTCTTCTTGTTTGGCTTGGTCTTCGTTGAAGTGCTGGTAACGTTCGCTCCTTCTTGATCTTCGTTTTCCTCCATATTTTTTTTCACTAATCTGTTTTCATTTTCGTCCAGAGTCTCGATGTTTTTTATATGTTGAGTCACGACAACCTTCCTCTCTTCTTTCAGGTATACCTTGTATCCTTTCACTTCTTCACTTTTTCCCACGATTAATCCAATTTGTGATCTGTGTGCCAAGGAATTTTTTCCGGGGTTCCTGTACACCGAACATGGTGAACCGAAAGCGACAATCTCTCCCAAGTTCGGTTTCTTGCTTGTAAGTACTTCCAAAGGCGACATTCTTTTGTTGTTTCCGTTTGTCGGGCTTCTGTTTACAATATATGCTGCGTATTGCACCGCGTCCCCCCAGAACGCAAGACTAACGCCACAAGAAAATATCATGCACCGAGCCATATTCATTATGGTTCGGTGCATGCGTTCAGCTTTTCCGTTGCTTGACTGGTTGTTCGCCTCACTAATTTGTCTGATGACACCCGTGTTTTTGCAGAAGATATCCAGATTCCGGTATTCTCCACCGCCGTCCGTTCTTAGTACGTGAATTTTGCAGTTAAATTGTCGTTCGAAAAACGCTAAAAAATGCTCGAACATCTTTGCAGCGGCGTCTTTTGTCCTCGCAAGAAAAACCCGTACGTAGTTTGATTTGAAATCCACGAAATTTATCAAGTACCTGTTTCCAAATCTGTCTCTTGGTGTGATAGGTCCTTTTAAGCCAGAGCATATCACACCACCGATGCGATCCGTAGGCGCCTTTAGGCCGCTGTCTTTCTTCGATCTGGCATTCTTTGACTGTTTACCTTGTGCGCAGGTAAGACAGTTTAATCTTGTCTTGCCAGTGAGTAGGATGCCAAAACTTGGATCCTTCGCCATTCGCTCGATGGCATCGTAGTTCAGATGTCCGAGCCTTGCATGAAAATGCATTGGAGACCCCTTTTGAACATCAGTTCCGTTGTTTGCTTCTTTCTCATTGTCTTCCAAAACTGTGAACACTGTTTCTTCGACCTTTTTGCGCTCCTTCTTAACTTCTACATCCACAGTGAACACTTTATTCGTAATTTTCACATCGAAAATTGCTTCGCCACTTTCACGGTGCTTCATCACTCTTTTTCCGTCGATGTGCGTCATCTCACAGCCTTTTTCCACGAGTAGACCGTAGGATAGTATAATCCTCGCCAGGTTTTCCACGTAATACACGTTTTCCAACTTAATTGTTCGTATTTTCAAACCGACTTTCACTTGTAACTTGACCCAGCCTTTCTTTGAGATGTTCAGTGTTTTTCCGTCTGCCTGAAAACATTTTCCTTTTATGTCTTCCGATCCTCGAAGAAACGCATCATCGTTTACGATGTGCATGCTTGCGCCACTATCGAGGATCCATTTGTTTTGTTCGAAAGTCGAGTCCTTTTCGACAATTGCTAACGTAAATTCAATCTTTTTTTCCTTCCTTTTCGGGCATTTAGCCCGAAAGTGTCCGGCTTCGCCGCAGGCGTGACATTTCCATCCTTTTGGCTTGTTTTCCACGTAATTAACCGTTTCTACGCCGTAATTTCTTCCTTGTTTCGCATCGCTTTCCACCGCTTGCGCGAACTGGCACAGCTCTTCGGCTTGACGTAGATAATCAGTCCTCGTGTGATTATATCTTGCCATCAGAATTGTCTTTAGTTCTGTAGATGCGTAATGTACGATATTATCCACTACCAGCGGTTCACTGCCGCCCACCGCCTCGGAAATGGCCACCAAGTATAAGTAGTGTTCGTTCCAATTCCGCTTCGGATGTTTTTTACTCGTGAACAATTTCATCGACGGGGCTGGTGTGATGCTTGTATGAAAAGCATTTAACATCTTGTTCATGATGTCCACCAGGGTGGGAATTTCACTCCACCATCCGTCTACTTGCCTGTTGTAGTA
>MIQA02019852.1:0-12643 GCA_001887855.2 Sclerospora graminicola
TGTCCGTTCTTGTTTTCCATATTAGCAGCACAATAGTAGGAAACTGGAGTCTTGAATAGCCGACTGTAAACAATAAAAATCAAACAAACTTCCACAGGAACTTGTTCAAATATAAGTGTATTAAGAAGTGTCATTACTAGTCCTGCGCTTCCCTAGCTACTCGCACAATCCCAAAAGGTAAGTTTCGTAACTTTCCTTTTTGGGAAGTGACAAAAACTATTCTGATAACCGGTCATTACTAATAATAGTCCGTAACACAAAAATAGGTCATGGCCCAAATTCATATTGGACAAAATTACCGAAAATCTCCAAAAGAGGTTTCACCACAATATCACCAAAACCGACAATTTTGTGGTTTCACCACAATATCACCAAAACCGACAATTTTCAACACTTCTTCTCAATGTGAATTTTCCATTGACTATTCCAGTCCGCATGCAACTCGTAATTCCTTCAACCTTGGATATGGTACCGCCTTCGTCAGTAAATCAGCTAACATGGTTTTTGCTGATACGTAGTGAGCTTGAACTAGTCCATCCTTAAATTTCGACGAAATAAATTTTGCTCTGATGTCCACATGTTTCATCTTCGACGTTCCTGCCATGCCGCTCAATGCCTTTATAGCTGCTTGGTTGTTCATGAACAGGGTCATAGGTCGTTTAACCTTTATTCCAATTTCTCGTAGTAATCCGTAAAAACCGATCATTCCCACTACGACCTTCGAAGCAGCGTAAAACTCTGCTTCCATGGTAGACAGAGATACTCCACCCTGTTTTTTGCAGATCCAGTTTACGATTATTCCATCCATTGTAATTATTCCACCTGTAGTCGATTTTCTGTCGTCCTTTGCTCCAGCGTAGTCTGCATCACCGAAACCGTTAATTTCCACGCCATCTTCATCGCTTGCTTTCGACTTCATTTGCAGCTTCAATGCTTTTGATCCCTTAAGATATCGCTCGATCTTTTTTGCTAAATCCCAATCCATTGTTTTCGGTGCATGAGTTCGCCTGGTGACCTTGTGCACCGCAAAACTTATGTCCGGACGCGTACATCTTGAAATCCAGAGTAAACTGCCGACAAGCGATTGAAAGTCCTTGATTGAAATTTTTCCAGATGTCTTGCTCTCGCACAAAAGTTCGTCGTTTTTTTGATTTAAGTCTTCATACTCGCCGCCTATGGGTACCTTCACAGGGTTCGCTTCTTCTAGCTTGAAATCTCGTAGTATTCCTTCGATGGTCACTTCTTGGTCGATCTTGTATCCGCAGTCTTGTTCGTAGACTACTCGCATACCAAGGAATTTGGTTACCTTCCCGAGATTTTTAATTTCTAGCGACTTCATATCGATGAAAAACTTATCCACTAGTTCGTCACTGGTACCGGTTACCAGCAAGTCATCAACATACACTCCGACGATGGTGGTGGCTCCTTCTGATGCCTAGTAATACAAGCACAAGTCCGTAGAGTTTTGCAAAAAATCTAGTTCCAACAATTTTGTGTGAAGTAATTGTTCAAAGCCGTCCCGCTTAGTTCAGCCCGTAAAGGTCTTGTTTAACTTCAATACCAAACTAACTTGTTCGTTGCCTTGGATTTTTCCGGAAATCTCATCCCCTTGCGGTGACAAGTAAATTTCGTGTTCTTCTTCGAGCCCTTGACGTATGCGTTCGGATATCTCCATGTTTCGCAACATGACCCCACCTGCACGCCAAACCCAGAATCTCTTCACCGTACCAATTTCGATCACTGCAGCAAACGTAAGCGCGTAGTCGATACCTAATCTCTGCTCGTATCCACACGCCACAAAGCCTTGCCTTGTATCTCTCAACGTTCCCGTTTTCCTCCAATTTTGTTTTGAAAACCCACTTAGTGTGAAGGGGTCTACAATTCTCAGGCCGCTTGATCACTTTCCTCACATCATTTCGTTCCAATGCTGTGATCTCTTCGTCAATCGCCGTCTTCCACTTGTCAGAATTCTTGGATCTCATCGCTTGATTGAAGGATTTCGGATCAACTTCGGTGATCAAGTTTAGTGATCCCACCTCCTCGTCTTCAGCCTTTGATTCTTCTTGGTCGACGATCTTGCTTACGCTTTCATTTCTTGTCTTGCTCCGAGTTTGGTGTTGCTCCCGCTGCCACGCCTTCTTCTTCTTGCTTGGCTTGGTCTTCGTTGAAGTGTTGGTAACGTTCGCTCCTTCTTGATCTTCGTTTTCCTCCATATTTTTTTTCACTAATCTGTTCTGATTTTCGTCCAGAGTCTCGATGTTTTTTATATGTTGAGTCACGACAACCTTCCTCTAGGTATACCTTGTATCCTTTCACTTCTTCGCTTTTTCCCACGATTAATCCAATCTGTGACCTGTGTGCCAAGGAATTCTTTCCCGGTTCCTGTACACCGAACATGGTGAGCCAAAAGCGACAATCTCTCCCAAATTCGGTTTGTTGCCAGTAAGAACTTCCAAAGGCGACATTCTTTTTTCGTTTCCGTTTGTCGGGCTTCTGTTCACGATGTATGCGGCATATTGCACCGCGTCGCCCCAGAACGCAAGACTAATGCCACAAGAAAATATCATGCACCGAGCCATATTCATTATGGTTCGGTGCATGCGTTCAGCTTTTCCGTTGCTTGACTGGTTGTTCGCCTCACTCATTTGTCTGATAACACCAGTGTTCTTGCAGAAGGTATCCAGATTCCGGTATTCTCCACCGCCATCCGTTCTTAGTACGTGAATTTTGCAGTTGAATTGTCGTTCGAAAAACGCTAAGAAGTGCTCGAACATCTTTGCAGCGGCGTCTTTTGTCCTCGCTAGAAAAACCCGTACGTAATTGGATTTGAAATCCACGAAATTTATCAAGTACCTGTTTCTAAATCTGTCTCTCGGTGTGATAGGTCCTTTTAAGTCGGAGCATATCACACCACCGATGCGATCCGTAGGCGCGTTTAGGCCGCTGTCTTTCTTCGGTCTGGCATTCTTTGACTGTTTACCTTGTGTGCAGGTAAGACAGTTTAATCTTGTCTTGTCAGTGAGTAGGATGCCAAAACTTGGATCCGTCGCCATTCGTTCGATGGCATCGTAGTTTAGATGTCCGAGCCTTGCATGAAAATGCATTAGAGACCCTTTTTGAACATCAGTTCCGTTGTTTGCTTCTTTCTCATTGTCTTCCAAAACTGTGAACACTGTTTCTTCGATCTTTTTACGCTCCTTCTTAACTTCGACATCCACAGTGAACACTTTATTTTTTTCACATCGAAAATTGCTTCGCCACTTTCTCGGTGCTTCATCACTCTTTTTCCGTCGATGTGCGTCATTTCACAGCCTTTTTCTACGAGTAGACCGTAGGATAGTATATTCCTCGCCAGGTTTTCCACGTAATACACGTTTTCCAACTTAATTGTTCGCATTTTCAAACCGACTTTCACTTGTAACTTGACCCAGCCCTTCTTTGAGATGTTCAGTGTTTTTCCATCTGCCTGAAAACATTTTCCTTTTATATCTTCCGATCCTCGAAGAAACGCATCATCGTTTACGATGTGCATGCTTGCACCACTATCGAGAATCCATTTGTTTTGTTCGAAAGTCGAGTCCTTTTCGACAATTGCCAACGTAAATTCAATCTTTTTTTCCTTCCTTTTCGGGCATTTAGCTCGAAAATGTCCGGCTTCGCCGCAGGCGTGACATTTCCATCCTTTTGACTTTTTTCCACGTAATTAACTGTTTCTACGCCGTAATTTCTTCCTTGTTTCGCATCGCTTTCCACTGCTTGCGCGAACTGGCACAGCTCTTCGGCTTGTCGTAGATAATCCGTCCTCGTGTGATTAAATCTTGCCATCAGAATTGTCTTTAGTTCTGTAGATGCGTAATGCACGATATTATCCACTACCAGCGGTTCACTGCCGCCCACCGCTTCGGAAATGGCCACCAAGTATAAGTAGTGTTCATTCCAATTTCGCTTCGGATGTTTTTTACTCGTGAACAATTTCATCGACTGGGCTGGTGTGATGCTTGTATGAAAAGCATTTAACATCTTGTTCGTGATGTGCACCAGGGTGGGTATTTCACTCCACCATCCGTCCACTTGCCTGTTGTAGTAGCGCTCCGCCGTTCCACTGAGGTAGTGACCTAAAAGATCAACTTTGATTTCTTCGGTCCACATATACCCGCACGCTGATTCCGCAATGGCTACTTGGCGGATGAAACGGGTGCCCCATTGCTTGAACCCAGCGCCCAATCCACGGTATACTTCCGTTCCGTCGAAAACCCTGATGGATAATTTACAATCCTTGGCCGATGGTGTCTTAAAAAGCGGCGGAACGTTTTGCGCTGGAAACTTCATGTCTGGAATATTTTGTCCCTGAAATTTTACGTCCGGGTATCCATCGAGATTGCCAGCAGGACCTTTGAAGTGTTCTTCCGCATATGGTCTTTTTTTTCGGGGTGTTTTCCAAAGAGGCCATCCTCATTTTCGTCCCCAAACGCATCGAGTTATTAAATCCGCAATTCTCCATATCCACGTTATTTCTTGATTCTTCTAGTCGGTCCATTCTGTCCGCTAGTCGCTTCATCAAATCCAGCAACGTCTCTCCTTCCTTCTTCATCTTCGTTTGCTTGTCTTCCAGATTTTCTTGTTTAAGGTCAGCTTGACCCTTTGGGCTCATAACCTGTTGTCCATTCTTGTTTTCCATATTAGCAGCACAATAATGAGAAACTGGAGTCTTGAATAGCCGACTGTAAACAATAAAATCAAACAAACTTCCACAGGAACTTGTTCAAATATAAGTGTATTAAGAAGTGTCATTACTAGTCCTGCGCTTCCCTAGCTACTCGCACAATCCCAAAAGGTAAGTTTCGTAACTTTCCTTTTTGGGAAGTGACAAAATCTATTCTGATAACCGGTCATTACTAATAATAGTCCGTAACACAAAAATAGGTCATGGCCTAAATTCATATTGGACAAAATTACCGAAAATCTCCAAAAGTGATATTTCACCACAATATCACCAAAACCGACAATTTTCAACACTTCGAACCCCACGTCACGCGTACGAAAGGTTAGTGTTTTACACTTAAGTTTGGTATCTTGCACATAATCTTGGGTAGCTTTTTGACAGGGTTTTGTAGTTCCGTGGGAACATAGGTGTCGCCTTTGACAGTTTCGAATTTGCAATATAAGCCGTATCCGGGTTAAGGCGAATCGGACAATCAACTAAGGAAGCTTTTAAGTGTAGCACTGACCACATGGATGATCCCGGATTAGGGACCGGGCATCCTCCGGATCCTCCTATGATAAAGGAGGATTACACCGCGGCGAGGCAGGCTAACGTGTTACAGTCTCAGGGGGACGATGTCGTTCCCGACTCCCAGGAGACGACGAATACTAGCCAGTCAACGGCACCTTTAATACCGGTAGAGGTCGGTAACGGACGGTAAACCCGTGTCAAGAGGGGGAGGCGTCCACTCATGAGGAGCACGACGAACCAATGGACCAGACAGAGGTCTCGGAAGGCATACGGCACGGAGCAGTTCAGTCAAGGCAGGAAGAGGTGAAGATTCAAAAGAAAAGTACAAGCAAAGAGAATTCGGGGACACCGGGAGTCTCAGCCGACACAGGATCGCCAAATTCACGAGGAAGATCCAAATCAAAGAGTCGACCCGAATACTCAGCGGATCAGATGGCGAGGGCATTACGGAGTGGACTCTCCCAGGCCGTGAACTCACAGATCAGTGTTCAGGCCTGGGCGGATCTAATGCAGGAACTTTTTGTCAAGATCTATGTTAAAAGCAAGGGGCCTTTGTCACGATTATCGCCCATCGCGAAAAGGCTTCCGAAATTGAAGCCCAAAGAGGTAGAAAGAATGCTAGAGCTTTTTGAGGAGATTGTGATAAAGAAGCACGAAGAATAGGGGGTATGGAAGCAACGCATTCTCCACGCTGTAAACACGGCACAGAAGTCGACTATGAAGTTAGAAACCATACTATGGAAGATAATTGGACAAGAGAAGGTCAAGGGCGCTACCCAGAGTGGGGCTCAATTATGCGGATGGGCACAAAAAGTGAAGGGAGAGGCGAACTCATCATCACAACCGGAGTTAGTGCACAAACCTTTTCTATTTAAGACATCGGTATACAAACCTGATGGAATTGAATCGTTACGCAAGATATGTGAGCAAATGTATGGAACAAACGTACCTTTGCAATGTCGGGAAG
Source organism: Sclerospora graminicola (assembly GCA_001887855.2). NCBI lineage: Eukaryota > Oomycota > Peronosporomycetes > Peronosporales > Peronosporaceae > Sclerospora > Sclerospora graminicola. The sequence goes on from MIQA02019852.1 coordinate 6,201, forward strand.
GTACTGACGAAGAGTGGAAAATCGTCCAAGGCTCTGAGGACTATATTACCCGTCAATGCCACAATTTATCAAACGCATTATGTCATTTGGCGAGCAAGTACGTTTAGTACAAACTATACGTGCTCAGGTAGAAGGATGTTTAATCCTCGACCTAAAAGGGGAAAGTCCGATAAAAGAGGCTTTCCTCAACACGCGCAGCATTCAGGAAAGTATCTCTACTGCAGCCACGGCAAGGGGAAAAGGGACCAAGGAATTATGGGCAATGATCGCTCGGGTCAAAACGATCAGTTATAATGCGGACACTCATGCGTTATTTTTTCATTTCTTTACACGTTCAATAGCAGAAAAATTCGACGGTATCAAGGTACCGTTTCATCGATTTGATCATACACTTACCAATATGCACAAGAAAAATCTTCGTAAAAAGGGGTCGGCATGGGACCAACAGCTGGATACAAATGGCGAGATGTTTCAACAACATGGAACGTACACATGTGTCCTGAAGAACATCACCAGGTCTATTGACTTAGTGAAATTCTATGGTAGTCTACATGAAATGTTTGGTGTTGGTTTCAATGTGGAGGATTTGGACAAAGGCGGTCCTTTCTCATCAACTTCGACGGGATGGGAGTTAACATTTTACACGGATGTATGTCCGACGGCCTTACAAGAAATTATACGTATTGCCTGGTTTGACACGCTGATTGTCGTGGAGCACCCCAACATGCGAGGAAAGATACAGTGTATGAGATGTGGGATGGATGGACACCCCATGCGTGCGTGCACGATGTCCACCGAAATACTCAAGAAGGAAGGGTGTCTCATTATCACCCAAGATAAGATAAAGGGTCTTACCTTACCTAAATCGACCTTTACGAGTATGGAGGAAATTAAGTTGGCAGCCGAGACAAATTTACGGAAACAACAGGAAATAGCGGAAGGGAAACCGTCCACACAGGAAGATCGGACATCGGACAAGGAACTAGAGGGAGGTAGTCCCGACCAAACAAACGCCCCAGCGGGAAAAATTAATGAATCCCAGCCAGAGGAGTCGAAACCTCACTCTTCAGACGCGATGCATACAGGGGACTTGGCGAAATCACAGGTAGAAGGAAGAGAAAAGACTCCAGTAGATAACACCTGGACCACTGTCAGCAGGGCATCCAGAGGAAGAGGCAGTGCTGTTGCCTCACCCTCAGCAGAGGAAAGACCTATTACCAATCAAGGGGTATCGATATCGCAAGAAATACGAAAGATGCATACGGAAGGGACGATGCCAGTTGCATCACGACCCTCCACGAGTCAGCGATCTATCAAACAGGAAGATAGACCGACGAACACCATCAATGTTCGCTCTCCGAAAGTGCAAAAAACAAAAACAAAAGGTGGATTACCAGTAACGGGTCTCGGGGGTTCAGCCATAATACAGAAAAAGAACACCACTCTCCTAATTAAGGAAAGCAAAAACCGAGAGGGTATCAACACTATTTTACAAGAGGTGAAAGAGCAATGTGGAAAGATCAGAAGCTCACATGGACGAATAGTGGAACAGGAGGAAATCGGGGAAATTATGAATATTCCACAAGTAGTTGAACTACTTCAACTTCTTCACGTCAATACCCCAGCGACTGGCAACTGCCAGGTATATGCAGTTAGTCAATCTTTGGCTGGTTCATCTTTACTGAGGTGTCCTCCTACAGTGCTCGAAAGTAGCTACGGAACTCAAGGAAGGTTGTCGAAATAGGGCGCTAATTGATTTTGACTTGAAGTTTCCACATGGCGTGCGGAAGCAGACTTTACTGAGTCTGGGACGTGGGTACGATAAGATATCAGCAAAAGAATCACTCAAGAATTTTAAAGCATACTTGGAAACGTATGCGAGCAGCGGGTCAAAATTGGACGACTGTAACAGGGCTGCTGTTACGCGGCTTACACTGTTAGTTTGCAATGAGGAAGCGTGCAAATTGTGTTGGACCAAATGTAATTTGGTCCTACTTAGTTTACTTTAAATAAACTCAGATAAGAAAATAATCAATATATTAATTATTATCGGTTTAGTATATATATATAATGATATATATATATACTTAGGGACGTGAGTGCTAGAAGGTAAGTTTAAGAGTGAATATATTTATGAGTGGTTAAGAGCTAACTAGTATAATTAGACCTAGACTAATCATAGTAACATGTAGTATAAAACTGATCTAATGATATTTTTATCATTAGATGACTTGTCAGATTCAATTATATCAGAATCTGTTCTCAAAGGTGGATTATGACAACTTATAATCCAATGTTCACAATTTCATGTATTACGACTGAAATTGAACTGTGATATTTCTATTCAAATATCACTTATGTAATGGTACCCCATTACATCACCCCCCACTCAAGCTGGTTGGCCAATAATATATCGTAATATTGGCCAATCGAGTGGTGGCACTTGTTGGTCATAACGATATTCAGTTATAACTCATCTTGACCAAAAGTAATCTGATGGTCAGCAAACGCAGCGGCGCTCCTACGAGCACTGCCGATGCTTCGAAGACAAACATCACTTCTGCATCGCATTCGGAAGTGTCGTCGAATGCCGACGCTTCGAACGTAGCTTCGAGGCGCAAGGCAACTTCACAAGATCGCCTGTCTCTCGTGGCAGACGCTGTGGAAGCAGTGTCTAAGCGAGGGCGGGGAGACGTCGCGAATGCAGCGTCTTCCGCGTCTCCACCTGCCGCAAGGCGCGTGTCAAAGAAGAAGTTTAATGACCTCTTTGGAGAGTCATCCGACTCCGAGTATGAGGGAAAGGACGATAATGTCCCTGTCAACAACTCTAGTGGGGTTAAGACCACCAGGACCGCTTCGCCGTTAAGTGATGGCGAAGTGGCTTCTGACGCCGTCGATTACGACAGCGATAATTCGATGAGGCGGTGGCATGAGGAGCGTAGGGCTCCTCCTGGACCTCGTCATTCGCCAGGTCGTAGCGAAGACGACTTTGAGACGGTAGGTGGTGCCCCACCCACCAAGAAACATCGTGCGGAAGCGGCTTACACTGCTCCCGATTCATTGTGTCGTGTAGAACGTTATGTTCCGTACGAAGTGGGGTTTTGGATCCCCGCATGGGCTCTTGCCTATGATAGTGGTGGGCATATGAAACGTGACTGTCAATACCCACTATTTGACATTAATGCCCTTGACGATTGCGAGGACCTTCGCAATCGTCGTTTCGATCGTAGTACTGACGATAGACGTCGGTACTTCATCGACCTTTTCTACCAGGCTCGTCACTATACGAACCGAAAAGGGTCGAAAAATAGTAAGGATGACAAAGACGCCCTTACTCAAAGTTGGAATGCCTTTGTTGAGAATTACAACAAGGATCCCGACAGGTACGTGAAGAAGGTTCACGCAAACCGCGAGCGCTTCTTAAAGTACTCGGTAACAGGTAAAATGGAGTATGTCCATTTCACTTGCATTAAAGAGGGTTTCTCTTGTGGGGTTCCTTCGAGCATGAAATGCCCGTGTTGTCCCCCTGGAGCTCCTCGGCTGACCGAAAAGGATCTTAGAGGGTACCGAGGCTTCTCAGTACCCGCTGAAGTTAAGTGCTATGTCGATGCTCTCAAGGCATCGGAAGCTTCGCAGGCATCAGCACCTAACGTGGGCGTGCCGCCCTCATCAACACTTAGTGTTGACGCTTCTTTTGAGTTCGAGGAGAAGTATCCTTCTCGAACTCACGCAGGAGGTCAGGGGCATCCGCCCTCAACACCTCGATCGTTTCCCAAGAGTCAAACTTTTGGGAATATCCCAACCAACGCACCAAGTACTCGGTACGCTGCCCCTTCTTATAGGGAACCGAGCGCTTCGAAAGCAAGCGCTCGAGAATGTAGCGCTTGTTCCCCTGACTGTCAATCAGGGGCGGCGGGGGTTGATAGTTCCCTCGGCGCTGTCGTTGCGGCGCATGGCCATCAGGTCCGCATCCTGGAGAAGCGCTGTGACTCCTTGAGGGAGGACATGTGCCATTCGATGAAAACGTATCGTTATCATCGGGACGAGATTCGTGAGATTCTCGATGCGCAGGTTGTGCTGCAGAAGAAGAGTGATCTTCTGATGCTTGACGTTGATCGTCTGAAGTCGGAGGTGGAAACTCTCCAAGCTCTCCAGGCTTCCCACCAGCGGTTGGAAACCGACTACAAGTCTCTCTTGGGAGACTTGAAGAAGCACGGCATTCGCCGTGGCGATGCGTCTCGTCCGAAGACGTAGACGATCGGTATGGTTTGAGTCTCCCAACGTAAAACGTTGGGTGGAGGCGCATGGCCGCGGGAATGTCTAAGGTATAGGCATTCCCTTTAACACCTTGGACCTTAAAGGGCCCAATGAATTTAGGGAGCAACTTCCGTGTAGGGAAGTTGCTTATTGCATGTGTAGGTAGATTAGTTGTAGATAACATAACTAATTCACCTTTTTCAAAAGAATTTGTGTTCTTCCGTCCATTTTTGTCTGCATTCTGCTTCTGCTTATCAAAAGCGGAAGCAAGCGCGTCTTTCACATAGCGTATTACAGCTTGACGTTGTAATACGAATTCATCTACTGCTTTGTTGGCAGTGGATGGGCTGTTTTCAGTGTCAGCAGCCATTGCCGCCGACACATATTCCGCATAAGCGGTTTCGGTTTCCGAAATTGCTTTTGTTTCTTCTGTGGTAACAGTAGAAAACTCTAGTTTTTCTTCACAAGTTGCAGCTGCAGCTTGTGCATCGACTCGCTTAGAATTTGAGCGGGTCCCTCCCCCACTTAGATTTGGCGTACCGCCAAGTAAAGCCGGGGTTCGTGGATGCCGTAAGGCATTCACGTAAAACGGTGTGTGCTTGGTAGAAGCATGCACCGAGTTGTTTATAGCAAACTCAGTGAGTGGTAAGTAATCACTCCACTGCTCGAAGGCATGTGCGTAAGAACGCAGCATGTCGCCGAGAACGCGGTTAACGCGCTCAGTCTGCCCATCCGTTTCCGGATGGTCCGCGGTTGACATCTTCAACTGCGTGCCCAGTAATGAGAACGTTTCTTGCCAGAAACGCCCTGTAAATCTTGGATCACGATCCGAGACTATGTTTTCCGGCATTCCGTGTAAACGGAATACCGTGTCAACGAATATCCGCGCCGTTTGCGCAGCGGTGACATTCGCTGACACTGCAGCAAGATGAACCATCTTACTGAAACGGTCTACAAAGACCACAATGCCTGTTTTCCGACTGTGATCAGCCGGAAGACCAAAGATAAAATCCATAGAAATGGACTTCCAACACTCTGTCGGAACCGGCAGAGATTGGAGGGGAGCCTGCGCGGACTGTGCGGGCTTGACGCGCTGGCAAATCTCGCAAGCGCGGACATACTTACGTACCCATTTGTATTGGTTACGCCAGTAGAAATCGCGTGCGAGAGAAGCATACGTCTTCTCTCGACCCTGATGCCCCGAAATCGGTGCATCATGGTACTCAAACAAAAGTTGATGTTTGAGATCATCGTCGTTTGGAACGACAATGCGGTTTACATCATCTTGGTCTGTGCTGTAAAGCAACAGACCATCGTGCAATTGATAACGATGCACGCATGCGCGAAGGAACTCAGGAAGTTCCTTGCGTTTCCGATCTGATTGATCACTCAAGTAATCGATCAGTAGGCGAGTTTCCTCGTCGTTCTCGTACGCTTGACGTATTTGTCGCACAAGCGGCGAAGACAGATCGGTGCAACGTATCGCGTTTGCACTGATTGCTTCGGTTACGGACGGTTTCGTCTCGTAATCGGGGCGTCGTGATAGCGCATCCGCTACCACGTTCAGCTTTCCCGGTTTATACTCAACCGTGAAGTTGTATTCTGCAAAGAATGACAGCCAACGTGCCATTCTTTGGGAGATGTGCGGCGAATTCACGGCCGTGCGTAGCGACGCATGGTCCGTGTAAACCACGAAGGGTCTATCTCCTAAGAGATAGATCCTAAACTTCGCCAGTGCATACTTCATGGCAAGGAGTTCCTTGTCATGCACCGGATAGTTGCGTTCGGCTGGACGCAGCTGACGCGATTGGTAATAAATCACGCGATCACGATCATCGTGATCACGCTGCATCAAGGCGCAGCCGATAGCGAAATCGCTCGCGTCGCAAACGACGTGGAACGGTCGCTCGTTGTCGGCGATTGCCAAAACGGGAGCCTCAGTCAAGCTACGCTTGACTGCATCAAACGCATCTTGGCACTGGGTATTCCAGCGCCAATCGATATCTTTCTTCAATAATTGAGAAAGAGGTCGGATCAGACCGGCATAGTTGCACGAATATTTGTGCAAGTATGTCGCCAGTCCGAGGAACTTTCGAAGTTCCTTGACGTTAGTTGGTGGAGGCCATTCAACGATCACCCTGATCTTTTCTGGATCGGGGCGTACCCCATTCTTGCCTACAAAGCAG
>MIQA02019853.1:0-22260 GCA_001887855.2 Sclerospora graminicola
GCCGGTACACCAACCCCAAACGGTACCAACCCGGCCGGTACACCGAACCCATATGGTACCAGTCCGAATGGTACATTGTACAGCCGGCTCGGCCGGATAGCCACCCATCCACACCTCTCGGCCGCTGACGCTAGCAATCCCTTGGCAGCCTTTCCTACGATCCCGGTGCTTACTCCTTCCACTAGAACAATCCTCTTCCTTCAGGCTCCCTTCATTCCATCCTCACGAACAGTCCGCCATCTTGGCCGTCCTCCATCCGCGCCTCGGCCGTCAGACATCCATAATCCTCCCGTCTGCTCTGCCTGCCTGTCCGATTATCCACGCCCCTTTGTCAGGCCCGCCGGTCCGATTGCCAGCTTGGCGCCACCTGGCCGCTTGTAGACTTCATCGGCGGCGACTATCCGGCGCCTACACCCTTGGCCCTTATTTCCACCAATCGGAATGCGCCCTTTGGAAAGTACCTTGCATTATTTTATAAGTCGCTTCACCACAGCCGCCCCTGAGTCGCGACACGGCCGCACAACGGTCGGGACACGATCTCACTCGAACTCACTTGACCCGATACCGCCCATCCATGCCTCGCTTTGGTACGTCACCCCACCCTTCATAATATCTCCATAACTCGGTCGGTCTCCACACTGGCCAGCAAGCATGCTCACCAATACTAACATTGTCTTGGTTTACCTCCAGTCTTGCAAATTGATAAGGCCAACGTCTGCCGCCTTGTTCTCGTGGATGATGACTCGCCTGCCAGCGGGGTGGAGATCGCAAAACCGCCGAAGTCATCTCGCGCCCCCGATCTGGTGCTGTCGACCGCTGACGCCGAGGCTGCGCTCCGTGTTCACGGCCAAGCCTGCGGCGACCGATACAAACTGAGAGTCGTCGTTTCTTCCCTTCGGGCGGAACTTCGATCCTGCCAGGACAACTATGAAGCTCTGTCTCAGAGCTTCAAAACCTCTTGCGCGATGTTGGACCGCCTGAACCCCCGTGTCGCGGAGCTGAAACTCGGTCGAAAAACAGCGGAAGATGAAGTGGCCCGCCTCCGGGCCATTGTGGGTCAGCTCACGGACGCTCTACAACGAGCGGCCGCGCCATCCACCCCGATCTCCGAAACGGCGGGGATGGAAAAAAGGCTGGACGTGTTGACCGCCCAGGTGGATGGCTTGGAGCAAATCCAAGCCGACTTGGTCCGTCAGCTCGCCGCTGCCAACCGCCGGGCTGATGAAGCCGCCGTTCGGGGTCCATCTCCCGAAATAATCAGTCTCCAAGAAAAGGTGGCCGATCTTGAATGCCAAGTCGCCGTCCTGACGGGAGAGCGCAACCGCCTCCGCATGTTGGAAGACGTCGTCGAACCTCTCCGGTCTGCCAATCAGGAATTGGTCCAACGATCCAAGCTTCAGCGTGAGTGCCTCGTCTCCTCTTACGTGATGGCCCAGTTGCTTACAGTTTTTATTCTCTTGTCACTCCGCAGTTCAACAGTTAGAGCAGCTGAAACAGCAATCTGCTAAAATTCCGGACATGTCTCGGGAGCTTACGCATCTTCGTACCCGACTCCGCCAGGTATCCCAAGACCTGGATAAGGTGCGAGACAACCGCGACCACCTGCGCGACTCCCACGCCCAGGCCCTTCGCCAAATCACGGATCTGGAGCGGCAGTTGCAAGAAGCCACTTCTCGGCAACAGGAATTGCGGTCTGAGCTGTACCGGGCCCGCCAGGACAATTCCGACGCCCATGCCATACTGGCTCGGGCGGACCGTGTCTGTCATGCCATGCTGGATAAAGAGGATCGTTTTAGGTCCTTGTTGTGTGGACTTCAAGACCAGCTTGAGGCGACTCAGAGCCAGGCCGCTCCCCTTTTTCGAGCTCCTCCCAAGGTACGGGAATCCGTCTTGTCTGTCTTGGGAATGGTGGATCAGTGGAAGACTTCTCCGCCGAACCCAACCCCGTTGCCCGCTGCAGCAGGGTCGGAACCCGAGGAGCATCCCGCCGGCTCCGATTCGCCTCTTGCCGGTTCCAATTTTTCGTCCGCCCCGGCAGGATCGCAGGGCCAAAAACGTCCGGCCGGCTTTAGCCCCTCTTTTGCCGATGCCAGCCCGCCTAAGAGGAGGAAGCAGAGCGAATCCCCACCCTCGCGCCAATGTTCTCCAGGCAAGTCGAACGACGGGGAAGAGCCCGGGTCGGAGAGCGAGGACAGCCTGTTCGCGGAGCGGACACCTCTTCCATCCCCTCAATACACTCCCGGTAGAACCGGTCTCACCCCCAGTTCTAACTCTGAAGAAGACTCGGAATCCGAAGCAGCTGCGCCCTCTTCTGAGTCAGCGGCCGCGCCCTCTTCCGAGTCAGCGGCCACGCCCTCTTCTGAGTCAGCGGCTGCGCCCTCTTCTGAGTCAGCGGCCGTGCCCTCTTCTGAGCCAGCGGCCGCGTCGCCTAATCCTTCTTCGGACTCGGGGCCATCCTCCCCTTCGGTTATCTATGACGATGACGAAGAAGACGAGGATTACGAGGCTCAGCAAGTCAACGTTGCGTTAATCCGTTCTCGCGAGGATACCCGTCGCCGCCCTTCCCGTTCCGGTAGGCGAACGACGGGTCCAGTGGAATCCGATCAGATCATCGATCTGCAGACCCCGCCGCCGGCAGGTTTTGGTTCCGGGGAACATGAGCCGTCCGACCCATCCTTGCCTCCCAGCATTGTCGACGCCCCGGCCGCTTCGGTCGCACGTAACTCGAGTTCCGACGGAGTGGCCGAGGAGAAAGTGGTAGACAACGACGAGGACATCCCTGATCAGTGGCTAACCCCTCCCGACCTGAGTGACTCAGACGAACCTCTTTCCCAGGCTCCGGCCAAACAACGACGCTCAACCCCGGCCGGGTCACGTACTACACGCCGACCCCACCGACCGGCAGCCAAGTCTAAAGTCCGGAGGAGTACTCTTCCTCTTGCGCCCTCTTTTCCCAAACTTCCGCTTCTATGGTTATCGGGAGGGCGTTTCCCCAGTGGGGCGGATCGGTCTGCCATACTGCCTTGGCCAGTCGAGCAACTGGGCAATACCAGCCTGGCTGATATCTCCAGTTCCCAACTCGCTCACTCTCTGTCCCGTCCGCATCTCTGGTTATTCCCACGATCTTACAAGGCGCCGTCTCCAAAGACTTGGGACCCTGACCTGATGAGGTCGGGCGCCATCGACACATTCATGAAGACCGAACCCTGGAAAATCTTGCATACCAAGATGCCGGATATGGGGCTTCCATCCGATCCATGGTTCGCGGAATTCAAAGCGAGACTTCATGATTTCACCGTGGCTCATGCTCGGGCCATCTGGGAGTCTACTCACTTCCTGTACATCTCGGCCGAGGACAAGCGAGCGGACGAGTCCCTCCGCAGGTACTCCCTTGCCCGTAAGAATCGTCGGGGGCGAGCTTCCGAAGCGTGGGTCCGTCTGTGTGCGTTCATCATGGCGGGTATCCGGGATGGTGAATGTGACTTGGACCTGTTTCTCTTCCCGTTCATGCTCCATCTACCAAACCGCAGGAGTGGATATGCAGCAGAAGGAGGGACGTGGTATCCCGGCCTAGGTGCGTTGGATCAGACCACCTCTCTTTCTCAATCTTTGGCGGCCATTGACCAGCAAGATCCTTGGCGCAATCAATACCGCGCACGACCCTCCGATCACCCTGGGCTTCGGGTGACTCGGCTCCAAGGCAAGTATAGTCATCGACGGGGATGAGTAGTCGGGCTTGCTTTAATTCTTTTCTCTTTCTCTCAGTTTTTTTTTTCTTTTTTAATATATCCATCTGTTCTTCTTCCGTTCCCACTCCAAACATTCACTGTTGACTACCGACCGTGGTCAGTCTCGCCAGGCCTGCTCGGGGTTCCGCCTAGAGGGACCTTTTATTGCTGCAGGGCACTTCTTGGTCCGATCGGGCGTGGACGCCCTGTTCCCAGTCGCGGTCGCTATATGCCCCTTCCACGGGACGGCTGGATTCGGGCGAGGGACCCTCGTCTCTAGCGGCCGGTTTGATTATCTCCGATAGTTTGTTCATCTCCGCCAATTCGTCCAACAATCCTGGATCCGAAACGGTGAGTCCGGTCTGATCTCGCATGGCCAAGGTGGCCAGATGGTCTGCGCTGTTATTCCAGTCTCGTTTGACGTGCAGCAATTCGTGTTCCGGCCATCTCCGCAAGGCGGACATAACTCGATCATTTAACAGTCTCAGCCGCGGCGCCTTGCAATCTATCTCTCCGGTGATTTGCCGGATCACTAGATTGGAATCACCGCATATGACGATCCGCCCCTGTGTCCGGCCAGTCAACAGATCCAGGGACAACAGTAATCCCCTATACTCCGCTTCGTTTACCGTGATGCCAGGTGTGAAATCCGAGGCGGCCGCGACCGCCTTCCATTCGGGCAGCTTCCACAAAATGGCACTATAGGCCCCGACCCCTTTCTTTACACTCGCCGACCCATCGAAACTCAAAACCATTAGTTCCTCCGTGGGTCCCACTGTTGGCGGCGGCAACACGATAGTTTGTCGAGGCTGCTTCCGAGGTGCGATGGCTATCAGTGCTTCCTCCACTTCTGCCCTGGGGGTAATGCTGGCAGCCAGTGTGCCCAGTATTTCCTCTTCCCCTTTAGTACACTTAATAACTTCGAGGGACCACTGAGACAACAGAGCCGCCCATCTCCCCAGCCGACCGTCAATCCCGTTCGCCGTCAGGAGCCATGATAGGGTCGACCGTCTGGATAGTACTCTGATAGGCCGAGACACCAGCATAGTATAACACACATCCAAGATCCGTAATAGAGCCAGCACTTCCTTATCCACCAACCCATAATTAACTTCATTAACTTTCAAGGTCCGGCTGGTGAAGGTCACGGGACAGTACACTCCGTCATGATCTTGCACGAGTGCGGCCGAGATGGCCCACTTGTTAGCGTAGATGATGACCACCGGAGTCTTATTAACATCGAAATGTTTCAGGACCGGTGTGGTCGCCATCTTCGCTTTTAACATGCCAAAAGCCACCATCGCTCGGGTCATATGGTCGTCCGGGCCGGCCGCGCCGGGGTCCGGCGGCCGGTCGCTTGTCTGGGCAGACAAGGGCGCTTCCCCATTGGCTGAAATACCCGAGAAGGGCGATTCCTCATTGGCTGAAATACCCGAAAAGGGCGCTTCCTCATTGGCTGAAATTGCCGGCCCGGCTTGCGTCTCCGCTTGCCTATCCTGCTCTCTCAGCTTATGGTAATCCACCTCCCGCAACTCATACAAGACCGCCGCATAGACTGCAAATCCTCGATGAACCGACTGTAATAATTCAGGCTGCCCAAAAAGGATTGCATAGCCTTTAGGGATCGCGGGAAAGGCAGATTGCTCAAGGACTCCAAATCCTTCGGGTTAGCCTCCAATCCGGCAATCGACACTTGATGACCCAGATAGGTCACCTTAGTCTTTCCCCAGAAACTCTTAACCACACTAATCGAAAAATTCCACTTTTCACACGTAATCATCAGCTTCTCCACTTTGTCACACAATAAATCCCAGGTAGTTGCCGTAACGAGAATGTCATCAATGTAAGACCGCCGCCCAAAAACTGAAGGTTTTGGGCCGGGGTCCGGGTCACCTTCGGCGAACACATCCCCGACCAGAGCCGGATCTTGATCCGCCTTGATCTTGAAGTGTCCGTACAGCGCGTTATCTATCAGTCATTGATAAATCTGCGGGGCATTCTTCAGACCGAACGGCATCCGGTTCCACTCGAACAACCCGAAGGGCGTCACGAACGCAGAGATCTCCCGTGCACGATCGGTCATAGAGACCACCCAGAATCCACTGGCCATGTCCAATGAGCAATACCACAAAACTTTATCCAGGTCCTCCAACAGGTCGTTTATCAGCGGCATCGGATAAATCATCAGCTTAGTCAGCCGGTTCACCAGCCGGTAATCGATGCACAACCTTATATCCACCCCATTCTTCTTAATGATAATTACGATGGGCGAAGCCCATGGCGAGGTGGACGGCTGAATTATCTTGGTGGCCAGCAAACCCTTGATAAGCTCTGACAGCTTTTCCCGATATTGGGGAGCGACTCTTCGGCATCTCTGTGCTACCGGCTTGGCACCTCCCACATCAATATCACATACCGCCCCATGGGCGCCCGGAGGAAGTGCGTTCCCTGGTCCGATCAACAGATGTCGTATTTTCCATATAATATCCTTCAATCTGCTGATCTCCTCCGGGGTGTTCACATCCGGGTCTCCCACTTGTAGATCGTCGATAGTGACCGCTGGGGGGCAAGGGGTCACCTCAGGTAACACCGCCATCTGCTCTTCCATGCCTTCAACGTATAGCTCGCCCCCTTCGTGAATGCAGACTTGGTCGGCTTCGGCTGCTTCGGGATCTTGGTCGGCCGGCTGGGCCGATCCGCTTCCACTTCGGTCGTCACAACTGTCATCGGGGCTGACCGTATATGCAACTCTGCTTGGTCCTTTCTCCCGACCCTGTCGTTTGTCCGTCTCCCTCTGAGTGGGCAAAACCAGTTCCGCGATCGGGGCGTAGCTTCGGCCAATACATTCAGCCGGATCCGGCGACGGCTGCCTCCACGTCAATATTTTAGAAGGGGTCCGGTACTCGGGTTTATCCACCATCGGAGTCTGGTCCTCTTCTAATTCTTCCTCTTCGCTGACCAGATCGGTGGTTGCCTGAAAAGCCAGGTTTTGCCACTCGATATAGCGTCTTGGGCCAATAGTGACATAGCCCGGCCGGCGGGGCACTTTATCCTCGGCCAGCCACATTCCAACAATCACATCTTCATGCAAGGTGAGGGGCTTTTCAGAGACGTTGGTCACGCTTATGAAGTTGAGGTGACCACCCCCTTTAACAACAGATGGTACCCAGCACTCGCCCCTTGTCAGCCATAACTTACTCCGTCGGTCGTGCGGCCGTAACATTACTTCCACCGCCTTTCCAACTGGCACCGTTACAAACTGACCTAGCTTGAGGAACTGGACGTGGGCGCCATATAGGGGCCGCCGGCCGGCCAGCTGGATCTGTACCTCGTCCGGCAACGTCAAGGTCCCATGCGATAAGTCCAGCCGTATACCGGCCGGGACCATAAAATCCATGCCCAAAATTGCATCCTGCCCGGCCAGCTTGCCTACCCAGGCGGTAAAGTAATAAACCAACGACCCAGCTAACGTAATCTTGACTCTTGTCCTTCCTTGGGTCATGTACGAACTTTCTCCAATGCCTATACATTCCTGCCGCTTCGTCTCGTCTATCTCACACCCCACCTTACGAGCAAAGGTGGTGTCTACGATAGACACTTCTGCGCCAGAGTCAAACAGCATGGTAGCTTTCTGGTTATTGATTTTTCCATCCGCCTTGGCCTGCTTGAACCATTTATCCGGCGAGTGATACTTCCAATAACCTCGCGACTCGCCAGGTAACAGATTTAATTCCATTCGCACTTCAGACCGGGAGTACTCATCCGTCCGTATACTGCTCACCAGGAAGGGGTCAGCCGTACCGGCCGGGGACCGGGTGACGTAATCGTCAAACTTACATGTATTGTCGGTTATCTTTTGCTTTGCTTCTTGATTATCCTCTTTACCGACATATGCATAGATACTAACACTAGACCGCTCGGCTCGAACCAGATTCCAACCTGGCGAGCGATCTAGTTTAACATCTTTTCCGCTCCGGGCGGCAACATTCCAGCATGCTTGGTCGGGACGTACCACTTCTTCAACAGGTTGTAGAATTCTTCCATTGGGCACAGTCCCGCCTCATGCACCTCCCCGCAAGCCTTACACGTGAACAGGCAGTGTTCCGCCGGGTGTCCCTTCCTCTCGCACTTCTTGCACGTCAGCCGCTTCCAGCAGCTCCGGTCGTCATGTTTGATGGACCCACAGTGGGTGCACTTGCGACTGGGGTAATCCTGGTCAGATCGAGCCGGAAAACTCTTCAACTGACCGGACCCGGCTGGCAGCCTGGACGGCTGACTGGCTTCTGCCGAGAAAAAGGTACCGATACTGTTCCTCCTCAGACTCGCCCCCAGATCGCTGATACTCCTCCTCCGAGCTGGTCGCGTCTGACTCTCGGGCGACCATGCGGACGGCTCGGGCCGTCCTGGTAGATGGCGGCCGGCCTCCTTGATCCGCGTTAAATCGGGACTTGAAACGGCCGGTTCCAACTGCCGCCTTGGGGCCTTGCTTCTTCGCCCTTAGGTACGTGCGCAACGTCACTTCCAGCTCCGTCGTATTCTTCAACCGCAGTAATGCCAGCTGGTCTGCCAGCTCCCGATCGTCCAACGTGCTGATGAAAAGTTCCACGTGTTCACGGGCAGCTTCCGACCGGCTGGTATCTTCTTTAACGGGAATATCCGCTCTCATGCCAGCGACATTTAAGCGATGGAGATACTCCAAGGGGGTCTCATCCGCTCGCTTCCTGGTGTGAAAATATTGTCGCGCCGCTGACATTCCAGCTCCGCAGTATTGTTCCTCGAACGCACCGGCCAATCCCCTCCAATTTTCTCGGGTTTCCCGGCTGAGCTGTTGGATCCAGTGTTTCGCTGGTCCCTTCATCAAATCCCCGAAGATCAGGCATTTCTCATAGTCCGACGTCCGGTCTCTGAGAAATGCCGACTTCGCCTTGCTCAACCATCCTCGGGCCTGGTCCTCGTCCGCGTCGCGTCCGGTGAAGTCTTTCAGCTCGGACGTGGCCGACATTCGCACCCTCGTGATCGCTCCCGAATCCGCGTCGAACGCTTGGGCCGAGGCCATATGGGCTCGGCGGGCCATCCCCAGATCCAAGTCATCCGGATCGTAATGGTACTTGGCCGACCTGACGGATTCCATATCCACGTCGCTGAGAGACAGCTTCCTGTTCGTTGGCCGACGTCCGGTCCGGCGACCTGTCTGACGGCTCGGCGGGGCAGCATGGGGTTCACTTTGCTTGGACTGCACCGACTCCATGTCTTCATCACTCGGCTCCCTCGCATAGTACTGGACTGGTCCGGGGCCCTGTGTTCCACGACGAGCTGGCTGGTCCGGTGACTTCGGACTGCCGCGGCTGGCGCTCAGCCGACGTTGCTCTTCCAAGTATCGCTCCATCATCGCCGAGAACATGTTTTGCAGGTGATCCGGCACCTGAGGAGCGACTTGAGGAGCGACTTGAGGGGCGGCTTGAGGGGCGGCTTGAGGGGCAGCCGGGCTGCCAGATTGGCATTCCTTCTTAATCCGCCCATCCGCGTCTTCGTCTTCCTCCTTCGGTTCTGGATCCGCCGTCGCTGTCCGCCAGGCCTGTACGCTGTACTGGCCGGCGTTCTTCCGCTCGGGCGTACCCGGATCCTCATGTCCTCCAAGTCTCATGGCTGTCGCCACACGCGCTGCTCCCCTTGGGCCAAGCGTCATGCGGGTGATACCCACCGATGAATCAGATGAGTCCGCTTCCGAAGGGGCAGACTCGTACTGCGAAGAGCCTGAGTGTATACCGGCCGGTTTGCTTGTCGCCGGCGGCGTGAACGGCGCCACTCCAGTCGTAGCTGTCATCTTTTTCGACGGCGGCGAGCAACCCACTAGCGGTACCAAGTGGTCGTGCAGGGCGCTGGACGCCTTCTTCAACTTGTCCATCTTCAGATCAAACAACTCGTTCGGATCAAACACGCCGGTGTTAATGCTGATTTTGAGCTGATCGAATAGTCCTCTAATAAGGGACACGTGGCCGTCTGAGAGAGTTGGGGGAGAGACGGGACCTTTCAATCCGCCTATGATCTTCGGCCGTGTTATTTTCAGCACCTTATCCGTCCGCAAGAATTGCCCCAACTCGTGAAGATGGAAAGCACGCTCCAAGTCGATATCCGTCGATAGGCCGTCCTGCTTCTCTTCTTCCTCTTCGAATCGCGGTTTGTCTTTGTAGGTCGGATAATCCAATTCCTGTCAATCCGGTTTCTTTAGGGGTAGGGGGGCCAGATCGCGACTTGGTCCCGATCCGGCCGGCTTCCCACTCCGGTCGTATCCGACTTCCGTTTTTCTTCCTTTATTTTTTCTTTTATATCCATAATATGCATTGGTTCGTTAGGATCATGGTCGGAGCCATGATCCTTCCTCGGACTATGGCGGCTTGCACCATAGTCCGATCCGGCTCCATCCGTGTAGCGGCCGGCACTGCAGTAAGTAGTACCGTAATCCGCCCCCGGCGGAGCCTCTAGGGGAGTAACTTCTTCTTTAATGTCAACCTCGAGCTCCCCCAATCCGAGGTGACCATCGCATCCTTCCATCTTCAGCAGCATTGGGGGCGATATGCCTTCCCCCAATGCAACCGACACAACATCGTCAACAAATTTGACAGGTTTAGGTCTTTCGCCCGCTAGGGACTCGCGGTAATATCCAGGGTCACCAAGAGATCCGGGCACGCGCACCATTGTGGTGTAGTCGCTCTCAGAAAATCTTCCTGAGACGCGAACACCCACGGGGGTCCCAGACGACTGACTACCGGAGGGGGTACTCCGTCCATCCGAGTCATGATCCGATTCGGCTTGAGGCCGGCTGGATCGGTCGCTTCCATCCGCTTGATCGCGACTGCTCGAATGTTGCATGTTAAAAGCTCACCTTGTGTACCCGTCAGTACTGGGTGGTTAGCTCTCTTGATGGACCCTAGGGCGAAAAGTGTAAATCCGTCCAATAGGGAGATGAAGGTTAGGACTAGGGGTAGCTCCTGGGCGGAAATCGTCACCGGGGAGCTCGTCTGGCAATACACTTGAACTTTGTATAGTGCCGGCCTGGCCGAGAATAATCAATCGGCTAGCTAAACCAATAATATACTTGAAGTTTGTATAGTGCCGGCTGGACCGAGAATAATCAATCGGCCAGATAAACCAATAACAATGAAGGGCGAATCCAAATGTGTATATGAGGCAGATACAACTCCACACTCTTCCACAGAAGGCCAAAATGTCACCACTTCCCAATACTTGATACCGTGTTCAAAACACGGGCGACTTGAGGTGAGTATACGAAGTCGCCGCGACTCCCGGTCAGGGGACTTCCGGTGGGTTAACTTAACCTTCCCCGGGTAACCAATAACAGCAAGAGGGGACCTTGTTAGCCCTCTGCCGTGAACCAATAAAAGCGACTTGCGTCTAAGAAAGCGAAACGTATACTGATTTATCCTATGTCCCATACTCCCTTTGTGTAACCTACCTCAAATAACACGGCTGACCAGTCATGTACCTTACCCAACGCAACCCGGCTAACTCCGACTTTGTGTACCCGCCCGGCCGGTACACCAACCCCCAAATGGTACCAACCCGGCCGGTACACCGAACCCATATGGTACCAGTCCGAATGGTACATTGTACCCGGCCGGCTCGGCTGGATAGCCACCCATCCGCGCCTCTCGGTCGCTGACGCTAGCAATTCCTTGGCAGCCTCTCATACGATCCAGGTGCATACTCCATCCACTAGAACAATCCTCTTCTTCCAGGCTCCCTTCACTCCATCCTTACAAACAGTCCGCCATCTTGGCCGTCCACTATCCGCGCCTCGGCCGTCAAACATCCATAGTCCTCCCGTCTGCTCAGCCCGCTTGTCCGACTATCCTCGCCCCTTGTCAGGCCCGCCGGTCCGATTTCCAGCCTGGCGCCGCCTGGCCGCTTGTAGACTTCCTCGGCGGCGACTATCCGGCGCCTACACCCTTGGTCCGTATTTCCGCCAATCAGAATGCGCCCTTTGGAAAGTGCTTTGCCTTATTTCATAAGTCGCTTTACCACACTATTATTCTCACATGCCCGATGTCGGCATGCGAGATAACCCGTCCAGTAGGGCACCCCGCCCCTACTGGTTGTTCACGTTTTTTGCATCAACAGATGGTTGCCCCTGTTGATGTCGCTTGCCAGCAGACTGTCCAGTCCGCTGACTGCGTGGTGCCGGACGCGGCGCCATACATTCATGGGCATAATGGCCCATTTTCGCGCATCGATTGCAGCGAAGGAACTTCTTGTTCTTCGGTTGTCTCGGAGTTGAGGCAACTGCAACCGATAGGTCCATAGGTTCTGGACCTCCTCCGCCCGCATTATGACGCGGATTAGGGTGTCTCGGGACGAAGTGTGAACTTCGTCTCGATTGGAAGTTTTGGTTGTTATTATTATTAACATGCTGCGTTAGCGGCATGTTAAAGTCGAAAGGCGCTTGCGCTTTCCGACTAACCCCAGCATGCGCTGCTGAGCGACGCATGCTGAACTCCTCCCGGATGCTTTGGTCTATAGAATCGCTCAGAGTCTTCGGGGGAACCCGGTAAAGACTCTGTTTGATGGGACCGTCATTCAGTCCCTTCATGAAGGCGGTGACCTGCATGGCAGGAGGCACCGCTTCATATACAATATTTGACAATAAATATTGTATTTTCTGAGCGTACGCATGTAGGCTCAACTTGCCCTGCCTGAGTTCCATGAACTCTTCACGGCAGCTAAGCTCCATTTCTGGAGCTTCAAAGTTGTGCTTTAGCTCAGCTTTTAAAGACTGATACGTCAGGAACGCAGTTCCATCAGTGGATCTGCGGCTCATCGCCCATGCCCTGGCGCGACCGCCTAGGCATGTGGTGGCGAAATAAGCTTGTGAACGCGGGTCCACAATCTTCTGCGCAGTGAGGGCATCCTCTACCTCTGCGAACCACTACGAAGAGGTTCGCCCCCTTCGCCAGTAAAGGGCGGAATCCGTGCCTTTACTACTTCAACGCTCGCACTAGATGCGGGCGCTGCTGTTGCCGTCGCCGTTTGGGAGCGCAATATTGCATTGCGCACCTGGGGGTCGATGTACATTTTCTTGAAACGGGAAACCGTTTCTAAGGCATCCTCCGAGGTTTTCCCACGGAGGATCGTGATGATTTCGGGTCCTATGACCCGAATCATCTCGGTTACCGTCGTAATAGCACTCGGTGACCAGTTGGGGAAGTTTTCCATAACCAAGTCTTGCGCGAGCTGGCGCTCACGCTCACGTTCACTGGCTGTTGTCATGACAGCTAGTGGCTCTTAAACCTTCGAACTGCTAGTTAACTAGCGGAACGTGTCAAAAGTGGTCGTTTGGACGGACCACAAAGTGCTACCAGGTGTAACAGAGCTGCTGTTACGCGGCTTACACTGTTAGTTGCAATGAGGAAGCGTGCAAATTTGTGTAGGACCAAATGTAATTTGGTCCTCCTTAGTTTACCTTAGATAAACTTAGATAGAAAAGTAATAATATATTAATTAACTACCTATTAAGTATATATATATTAATATATATACACTTAAGAGATGTGAGTGCTAGAAGGTAAGTTTAAGACTGAATATATTTATGGTTGGTTAAGAGCTAACTAGTATGTGTTCGGGTTATGGGAGAAGAAGAAATGGTTTCGGTATAGGTAATGGAAGGAACGATGCATTAGCGGGACGAATGGCAATGGATGGATGGGCGAAGTGGAATAAGCTAGAACGAGCAAAAGAAACTAGCCTTGCAAGTAATCAAGGGCAAGTGTGGCGGAAATTGATCTGATAGGGACACGCTGAGGCCAGGGTGGCGGTAGGGATCCTGCCGGTAATGGTTACGCCATGGATCCTGCTGGTCGATCTCGACGAGTGAGGCTTGGAGGGTGGTGGCGCGATGGGGGTTACCTAATCCCGGATACCAGGTCTCTCCCTCAGCTGGATTCCCGCTTTTCTCCACCCGGCGATTAGCCAGGTGTAGCATAGTAAGATGAAGGAGTATGTCCAATTCACACTGGCCAACTTGGATGCCATCGACGACGAAGGTACATAACTTGGTACAGCCCTCAGCCGCTCGATTTCGACGCTGCTTGCGTTCGGCACGGTATCTGGCCAGAGTGGGAGCGTCACGTCCGGCTTCGGCGGAAATGAAGAGGTGGTGGGTGGACTCCCAAATGGTTTGACCATGTCGGGAGAGATACCCTGCACATGCATTACGAAGATCGGCAAACCAGTCGACATGAGGGAAGCCCATATCGGGCATATCCGTCGCCGACACGGCTCACGGTTTGTGAGACTGGATTGCTTCTAGTTGAGCGAAGTTAACTAGATCAGGACGCCAACCAGAAGCTTGAGGTGATTTGAAGGCCGGTTGAAACACTCACAACGGTGGACGAGACAAATCTCGAGCAACATAGGCACCGCCGAGGTCTGCAATGCGCAAGCCTTCTAGCTGCATCTCAGACCAAAGGCGAGCCGCAGTCAGTTCGGAAGCAGTCATGACTTCCCGGCGAGGAATCCAGAGCGGGGGGGGTAACTCTTCGGCTGACTCTTTGGACTCATTCTCATCCCGTGAAAAAACATCCGGAGAAGGTGGCCTCTCGTAGTCTTCAGTAACGGCCTCGTCGTCGTCCACTTCGAGCAGGCTAGACGCCTCCCCCTCATCCTGGGAAGCGGTGGATGCCCCTCGGGGATCGTGGGGAGAAACTCCGAGGAGAACAGGAGGAGGAGAAGGGCTGGCAATGATCTCGGAGCGCGGTCGCGAAGGGGCGACTTTCCGGAAGCCAGCAAACCGGAAGCGGTTGGACCCGGGTCAGGTCTGGAGGCCGGCTCATCTTCTTCCCAGATCTTTACCGTTTCCGCCGACGAGGTGGACTGTTTAAGCCGTTTAGTCGCCACGGGGGAAGGTAGCAATGCAATCATGATGGATCGACGTTTTTTACCTCCTTTTATCGGAGGACCCTCTGGAGGTGGTGAAGAAGCCGGCTGCGCGCTGGCTGGCACCAGTGGAGAGTTAGGGTCTCGGGAAGCATCCCAGCTCCGGAGACGTGTGGTCACTTCCGTATTGACGGTCACCGAGCCTGGGGAAGACGCCTTTCCCTCGGATGATCTGACGCCCGCATCAGAGTCAGCAGACAGAAATAGAGATGGTGGAGCGGGAGTAGTGGGACCGGGGCTGCGGGGGCAGGCTAAATCGTGAAGGTTTCTGATGGCCCGCAGGCCCCTTCATCAGACGCGCCACTCTGGCTCCCGCCTCTGTCAGTCGGGTCCGAGCAGCCTGTATCGAGGATAAACAGTCCGCACGACGCTGCATAAGGTCAGAAAACATCTGCCCGGCTTTATCCACGTTCGACTGGGCCTCGGACTGTGCGTCTTCACATCCTGGACTAACGGTGAAGTCCTGGCGGAGCGGACACCTACTGTTCCAGTGCCTTCTGATACTTCACCAGTTTTTTCGCGAGGTGGATCCGGTGATTCTCCAGCTGACCCAAGCTCACTTGTGATTTATCCAGTCGCTGGAGAGGCGGATGTACTCCTCATCAGTGCTTCGTCCCTGACGGGAAGCATGGGAGGACTCGAGCATCAAGATATGATAATACATGACGCTATTTTCTGCGGGGACATATATGGTGAGTGGATGGAAAGACAATCCTAAATAAGCGAGAATTCACCTTCTTTGAGAATCCGCGGTGGATGTCGCCTTCTGATACAAGATGCGGAGGGGGTCAATTGATTCGGACAGTTGCTTATATCGGTCCTTCTTCCAAACGAGGTCAGCCTTCTCATTCTCCAGTTGGCTAATGTGGCTTTGGAATTGGAGGGCAGCTAGTACCTCCCAAACCCTGGCCTCGTCTACCCGCTGATCGGCCAGTCGCGCAGTCAAGGATACCTCAGTGTTCGCTTTCGCCAGGCTAGCTACCTGAGCGGTCAACGAAGTAATTTGGTTTCTCAAGGTAACCACCTCGAGCTGCCCTGGGCGATACCCGAGGCCGGCAGATCGGGCGCTTAGGCAGCCTACCGGTGGCCTCGCTGGCCTCGGAGGGTGATCCAACGATGAGTTCGCGTCGGTATCGTCGTGGCCGGACATGAGAACGGTAGAGAATTCAAAGTGTGAGATGCGTAGTGAGATCATGCCTCAACCGTTGTGCGGCTGCGACAAGACTCAGGGACGGCTGTGGCGAAGTGAGTTGGGAGTTAACGGGCTAAGGAGAAGTGAATGCATCCATTGGATTGGTAGAAATGTTGGTCCTAGCCAGATACCCGGATCGGCCTATATGACGGGTGTATTCACCAGCGGCAGGATGGTGCCGGGCACGTTATCTTGCCAGATGGGCGTGATCAAGGGACTTGCAATCGGGCAAGCCAGAGGTGGACCGGATGACCGCCGGCAGTGGATGACCGAGGGGCGGAATATCTGACGGACGTACGCGCCTAAAAAAGGCTGTTCCTTTGTGGAAGACGGATGGGACGCCGGAGGTGAGTGCTAAGCTTCTCAAGAAGAATTGACGCCAGCGGCTAAGTGGGCCTAGATGGGTGGCTATGAAAGGTGAGCCGGATGGTTTGGTGTACGGAGTATCCAGACGGGCTGACTGGTTGGTCTACAGTACACAAAAGAGCATCCAGACGGAGCTGGATGGTTTGGTGTACGGTACACAAAAGAGCATCCTGGCTGGATGGTTTTTGTGTACGTTACACAAAAGAGCATCCAGGTGGAGCTGGATGGTTTTGGTGTACGGCACACAAAAGAGATCCAGGTGGAGCTGGCTGGGCTATTCCAGGTAGGACACATGACAATCCAGCCGGGCTATTTGGGGTAGGTTACACAAATAGTTGTATTGGATATTGGGGTAAAAATCAGTATACGTTTCGCTTTCTAAGACGCAAGTCGCTTTCATTGGTTCACAGCAGAGGTCTAAAAAGGTCCCCTCTTGCTGCTTTTGGTTTGCCCGGGGACGGTTAAAGTAAGTAACCCACCGGAAGTCCCCTGACCGGGAGTCGCCGCGTTGCGTATACTCAACTCAAGTCGCCCGTGTTTTGAACACGGTTTATCTCTATTGAAAAGTGTGGTAACGTTTTGGCCAGCTGTGGAAGATTGTGGAGTATTATTTGGATTCCCTATCACATACACGACTGGATTTACCACTTTGTAGTCTTTGGTTTTGCTGGCCGCTCGATTATTCTCGGTCCAGCCGTCGCGGTATACAAACTTCAAGTATATTTCCAATCCTGCTCCCCGGTACAGATTTCCACCGAGGAGCTACCCCTGGTTCTAACCCTCGACTCCCTATTCGACGGACTTTTAAATTTTCACCCTAGGGTCCATCAAGAGAGCACAACCGCCAGTGCTGACGGGTACACAGCTTTTCGAACATGGATCATCCAAGTCGTCACGACCAAGGTGATGGAGTGACCGATCCAGCCGGTTGGATGCCGGATCGGATCAAGACCTGGATGGACGGAGTACCCCCTCCGACAGTCAGTCATCTGGGCCCCCGAGGGTGTTCGCATCTCTGAAGGAATTTCTGAGAGCGATTACACCGCACAGGGACTGTGTGAATGGCGCTACTCACGATTGTTCCAAGTGACGCAGACCTGTACCCTATGTTCTTTTACCTGCCAATGTCCTTTACGGTTCAGCAGGAACGGTTTGAATAGTGTCATTAACAATGATTCCATGTGACGCAAACGTGTACCGTACCTTCCTTTACCTACGAAATGTCCTTTCCGGTTCAGTAGGAACAGTTTGAATAGCGTCATTTACAATTATTTCAAATGAGGCTGACGTGTACCGTACGTTCCTTTACCTATACGATGTCCTTTCCGATACAGCAGGGACGGTTAGAATGGCGTCATTTCACGATTATACCAAGTGACGCAGACCCCTACCGTACGTTCCTTTACCTGTTCGATGTCTTTTCCGGTACAGCAGGAACGATTCGAATGGCGTCATCCACGATTATTCCAAATGACGCAGACGTGTACCGTACGTTTCTTTATCTGCACGATGTCTTTTCCGGTACAGAAGAAACCTTTTGAATGGCGTCATCTACGATTATTCCAAGTGCCGCAGACGTGCACCGTACGTTCCTTTCCCTTCACGATGCCCCTTCCGGTACATCAAGATCTGCACGATGTCCTTTCCGTTAGAGCAGGAACGGTTGTGAATAGTGTCATTTACGATGATTCCAAGTGACGCAGACGTGTACCATACGTTTGTTTACCTGCACGATGTCCTTTCCGGTACAGCACGAACGGTTACCAT
Organism: Sclerospora graminicola; assembly: GCA_001887855.2. Lineage (NCBI taxonomy): Eukaryota > Oomycota > Peronosporomycetes > Peronosporales > Peronosporaceae > Sclerospora > Sclerospora graminicola. The sequence continues at coordinate 18,004 of MIQA02019853.1, forward strand.
GGCGTCATTCACGAATTGTCCAAGTGACGTAGGCGTGTACCGTAGGTTCCTTTACCTGCACGATGTCCTTTCCGGTACATCAGGAACGGATTGAGTAGTGCCATTCAAGATTATTCCAAGTAACCCAGACGTCTACCGTACGTTTCTTTTTCTGCACGATGTCTTTTTCAGTACAGCAGGAACGGTTTGAATGGCGTCATTCACGATTATTCCAAATGACGCAGTCGAGTACCGTACGTTCCTTTACCTGCACGATGTCCTTGTGAATATCGCCATTCAAATCGTTCCTGATGTACCGAAAAGGATATCGCGCTGGTAAAGGAACGTACTATACACGTCGGTGTCACTTTGAATCATCGAAAATAACGCCATTCAAACCGTTCTTTCTGTACCGGAAAGGACATCGTTCATTTCCTGCTGAAGCGGAAAATACATCGTGCAGGTAACGGCCCGTACGTTACACGTCAGCGCCATTTGGAAAATTCGTGAATGGCGCTTTTCAAACTGTTCGTATAGAACCATAAGTGCAGGTAAAGGAACGTACGGTGCACGTCTGCGTCACTTGGAAAAATCGTAAATGACGTCATTCAAACCGTTCCCGCTGTACCAGAAAGGGCATCGTGCAGAAAAAGAAACGCCCGGTAGACGTCTGCGTCACTCGGAATAATCGTGAATGACACCATTCAAACTGTTCCTGCTGAACCCGAAAGAACATCGTTCAGGTAAAGGAACGTACGGTGCACGTCAGCCTCATTTGAAATATTCGTAAATGACCTTATTCAAACTGTTCCTACTGGACCGGAAAAGACATCGTGTAGGTAAACGAATGTACGGTACACGTTTGCGTCACTTGGAATTATTATTAATGCCACTATTCAACCGTTCCTGCTGATTCGTAAAGGACATCGGCAGGTAAACGAACATACGGTACACGTCTGCATCACTTGGAATTATCGTGAATGACGCTATTCAAAATGTCCCTGCTGCACCGGAAAATACATCGTGAAGGTAAAGGGCGTATGGTACACTTCTGCGCCACTTGGAATAATCGTGAATGACGCTATTCAAACCGTTCGTACTGAACCGAAAAGGACATCGTGCAGATAATGGAACGTACGGTAGACGTCTGCGTTACTTGGAATAATCGTGAATGACGCTACTTAATCCATTCCTGCTGTACCGGAAAGGACATCGTGCAGGTAAAGGAACCTACGGTACACGCCTACGTCACTTGGACAATTCGTGAATGACGCCATGATAACCGTTCGTGCTGTACCGGAAAGGACATCGTGCAGGTAAACAAACGTATGGTACACGTCTGAGTCACTTGGAATAATCGTGAATGGCGCTATTCAACCGTTCCTTTTGAACCTCGTGCAGGTAATGGACCGTACGTTTCACGTCAGCGCCATTTGGAATAATCGTGAATGACGCTATTCAAACTGTTCGTACTGAACCGAAAAGGACATCGTGCAGGTAAAGGAACGTACGGTGGACATCTGCGTCACTTGGAATAATCGTGAATGACACTATTCACAACCGTTCCTGCTGTACTTGAAAATACATCGTGCAGGTAAAGGAACGTACGGGACACGTTCGCGGCACTTGGAATAATCGTAATTGATGCCATTCAATTCGTTCCTACTGTACCGGAAAGGACATTGTGCAGGTAAAGAAACGTACGGTACACGTTTGTGTCACTTGAAATCATTGTAAATGACACAATTCAAACCGTTCCTGCTGTACAGCAAAAGGACATTGTGCAGGTAAAGGAACGTTCGGTAGACGTTTGCGTCACTTGGAATAATCGTGAATGAGACTATTCAAAACGTTCCTGCTGTACTGGAAATAACATTGTGTAGGTAAAGGAACGTACGGTACACATCTGCGTCACTTGGAAAATTCTTAAATGACGCGATTCAACCGTTACTGCTGTACCGGAAAGGCTATCCTGCAGGTAAAGGAACATATGGTACACGTCCGCCATTCAAATCGTTCCTACTGTACCGGAAAAGACATCGTGCAGGTAAAGGAACGTACGGTAGACATCTGCGTCATTTGGAATAATCGTGAAATGACGCCATTCAAATCGTCCCTGCTGTACCGAAAAACAAACGATTATTCCTAGTGACGCAGACATCGACCGTACGTTCCTTTACATGTACGATGTCCTTTCCGGTACAGCAGGAACGGTTTGAATGGTGTATTCACGATTATTCCAAATGGCGCAGACGTGTACTGTACATTACTTAACCTTCACGATGTCCTTTCAAGTTCAGTAGGAGCTGTTTGAATGGCGTCATTCACGAATAATCCAAATGGCGCAGACTTGCAACGTACGGTCCTTTACCTGCACAATGTCCTTTCCGGTCAGCAGGAACTGCACGATGTCCTTTCCGGTACAGCAGGAACGGTTTGAATGGTGTCATTTACGGTGTTTCCGAGTGACGCAGACCTGTACTGTACGCTTCTTTATCTGCACGAAGTTCTTTTCGGCACAGAAGAAACGGTTTAACTGGCGTCGTTCAAGAAAATAACAAGTGACGTAGACGTGCACCGTACGTTCCTTTAGCTTCACGTTGTACTTTCCAGTTCAACAGGAACTGCACGATAACCTTTCCGGAACTGAAGTACCGGTTTGAATAGTGTCATTCACAATTATTTGAAGTGACGCAGACGTGCACCGTACGTTCGTTTACCTGCACGATGTCCTTTCCAGTAAATCAGAACTGAACGATGTCCTTTCCGGTACAGCAGGAACGGTTTGAATGGCGTCATTTACTTTGATTTCAAGTAACGCAGATAGTACCGTACGTTTCTTTACCTGCACGATGTCCTTTCCGGTACATCCAGAACTACACGATGTCCCTTCCGACGCAGAATGAACAGTTTGAATGGCGTCATATACGATGATTCCAAGTGACAAAGACGTGTACCGTACGTTTCTTTACCTTCACGATACCCTTTCCGGTACAGCAAGAACGGTTTGAATGGCGTCATTTACGGTGTTTCCAAATGATGCAGACGTGTACGTACGTTTCTTTACCTGCACGATGTCCTTTCCGATATATCAAGAACTGTACGATGTCCTTTCCGGTAAAGCAGGAACGGTTTAATGGCATTTTTACGATTATTCCTATTGGCGCAGGCGTATACCGTACCTTCTTTACCTGCACGATGCCCTTTCCGATACAGCAAGAACTGTTTGAATAGCGTTATTCACTAGTATTCCCAGTGACGCAGACGTCTAACGTACGGTTCTTTACCTACACGATGACCTTTCCGGTTCAGCAGGAACTGCACGATGTCCTTTTCGGTACAGCAGGAACGGTTTGAATGGCGTCATTTACGGTGTTTTCAAATGATGCAGACGTGTACCGGACGTTGTTTTACCTACACGATGTCCTTTCCGGTACAATGAAAACTTTTGAATGGCGTCATTCACGATTATTCGAAATGGCGCTGACATCTACCGTACGTTCCTTTACCTGCAAGATGTCCTTTCCGGTTCAGCAGAAACGGTTTGAATTGCGTTATTCACGATTATTCCGAGTGACGCCCCGTTTATCTACCCATGCTGGATCGTCGTAACCTTTCCACTGAACCTAGTTATCACGATGGTTTTGACCAAATCGGTTCCTCTTGCCCGATTGGGTATCCAAAATCTTCTCAACTTCAAATTTATTTTGATCCAACGTTCTTTCCCAACTGTCTTCGGGCAAGAGAGCCTCGTCGAAGTCAAACCTTTGCTGATCATCGGATGACAACCTGGTTTTTGGGCGATCGGGGTATTCCCGGACCAGCTTCAGTTTCGACAAGTGGCCAATCGGGAAAACTCCGTAATCGGTACCAGCTGTGATTAACCGAGCAGCACGGTCGCCGATCAATTTAGATACACGGAAAGGTCCATGCCAGGTGTGCTAACTTCCGGGCGTATCCTTCTTTCACACGACCCAAGTAAAGCCAGACCCTTGATCCCGATTCGATATTATGCGAATCGGCTTGATCGTTATTCCGATCAGCTCTCTCTTGGATTGCCTTCCGCAGTCGTTCGTTCACTTGTTCCCGCGAATGTTGATAATGGCGCTGGAGGCCCATACGCCATCGACGAGCTTCACGATCTCGACCTCTGGTACACCCGACGGGAATCACCGATTCGATAGTAGATCGGGGGTCCCAACCATACGCTAAGTAAAACGGAGTATCTCCCCTGATCCGATCGAAAGAAGAATTCAATGCAAATACCAGTCTCTCTGC
>MIQA02019854.1:0-17686 GCA_001887855.2 Sclerospora graminicola
CAGCAAGAGGGGACCTTGTTAGCCCTCTGCTGTGAACCAATAAAAGCGACTTGCGTCTAAGAAAGCGAAACGTATACTGATTTATCCTATATCCAATACCCCCTTTGTGTAACCTACCTCAAATAACACGGCTGACCAGTCATATACCTTACCCAACGCAACCCGGCTAACTCCGACTTTGTGTACCTGCCCGGCCGGTACACCAACCCCACCAACCCGGCCGGTACACCGAACCCATCTGGTACCAGTCCGAATGGTACATTGTACCCGTCCGGCTCGGCTGGATAGCCACCCATCCGCGCCTCTCGGTCGCTGACGCTAGCAATTCCTTGGCAGCCTCTCATACGATCCAGATGCATACTCCATCCACTAGAACAATCCTCTTCTTCCAGGCTCCCTTCACTCCATCCTTACAAACAGTCCACCATCTTGGCCGTCCACTATCCGCGCCTCGGCCGTCAAACATCCATAGTCCTCCCGTCTGCTCAGCCCGCTTGTCCGACTATCCTCGCCCCTTGTCAGGCCCGCCGGTCCGATTTCCAGCCTGGCGCCGCCTGGCCGCTTGTAGACTTCCTCGGCGGCGACTATCCGGCGCCTACACCCTTGGTCCGTATTTCCGCCAATCAGAATGCGCCCTTTGGAAAGTGCTTTGCCTTATTTCATAAGTCGCTTTACCACACTATTATTCTCACATGCCCGATGTCGGCATGCGAGATAACCCGTCCAGTAGGGCACCCCGCCCCTACTGGTTGTTCACGTTTTTTGCATCAACAGAGGGTTGCCCCTGTTGATGTCGCTTGCCAGCAGACTGTCCAGTCCGCTGACTGCGTGGTGCCGGACGCGGCGCCATACATTCATGGGCGTAATGGCCCATTTTCGCGCATCGATTGCAGCGGAGGAACTTCTTGTTCTTCGGTTGCCTCGGAGTTGAGGCGACCGCAACAGATAGGTCCATAGGTTCTGGACCTCCTCCGCCCGCATTATGACGCGGATTAGGGTGTCTCGGAACGAAGTGTGAACTTCGTCTCGATTGGAAGTTTTGGTAATTATTATTATTAACATGCTGTATTGGCGGCATGTTAAAGTCGAAAGGCGCTTGCGCTTTCCGACTAACCCCAGCATGCGCTGCTGAGCGACGCATGCTGAACTCCTCCCGGATGCTTTGGTCTATAGCATCGCTCAGAGTCTTCGGGGGAACCCGGTAAAGACTCTGTTTGATGGGACCGTCATTCAGTCCCTTCATGAAGGCGGTGACCTGCATGGCAGGAGGCACCGGTTCATATACAATATTTGACAACAAATATTGTATTTTCTGAGCATACGCATGTAGGCTCAACTTGCCCTGCCTGAGTTCCATGAACTCTTCACGGCAGCTAAGCTCCATTTCTGGAGCTTCAAAGTTGTGCTTTAGCTCAGCTTTTAGATGACTGATATGTCAAAAACGCAGTTCCATCAGTGGATCTGCGGCTCATCGCCCATGCCCTGGCGCGACCGCCTAGGCATGTGGTGGCGAAATAAGCTTGTGAACGCGGGTCCACAATCTTCTGCGCAGTGATAGCATCCTCTACCTCTGCGAACCACTACGAAGAGGTTCGCCCCCTTCGCCAGTAAAGGGCGGAATCCGTGCCTTTACTACTTCAACGCTCGCACTAGATGCGGGCGCTGCTGTTGCCGTCGCCGTTTGGGAGCGCAATATTGCATTGCGCACCTGGGGGTCGATGTACATTTTCTTGAAACGGGAAACCGTTTCTAAAGCATCCTCCGAGGTTTTGCCACGGAGGATCGTGATGATTTCGGGCCCTATGACCCGAATCATCTCGGTTACCGTCGTAATAGCACTCGGTGACCTGTTGGGAAAGTTTTCCATAACCAAGTCTTGCGCGAGCTGGCGCTCACGCTCACGTTCACTGGCTGTTGTCATGACAGCTAGTGGCTCTTAAACCTTCGAACTGCTAGTTAACTAGCGGAACGTGTCAAAAGTGGTCGTTTGGACGGACCACAAAGTGCTACCAGGTGTAACAGAGCTGCTGTTACGCGGCTTACACTGTTAGTTGCAATGAGGAAGCGTGCAAATTTGTGTAGGACCAAATGTAATTTGGTCCTCCTTAGTTTACCTTAGATAAACTTAGATAGAAAAGTAATAATATATTAATTAACTACCTATTAAGTATATATATATTAATATATATACACTTAAGAGATGTGAGTGCTAGAAGGTAAGTTTAAGACTGAATATATTTATGGTTGGTTAAGAGCTAACTAGTATGTGTTCGGGTTATGGGAGAAGAAGAAATGGTTTCGGTATAGGTAATGGAAGGAACGATGCATTAGCGGGACGAATGGCAATGGATGGATGGGCGAAGTGGAATAAGCTAGAACGAGCAAAAGAAACTAGCCTTGCAAGTAATCAAGGGCAAGTGTGGCGGAAATTGATCTGATAGGGACACGCTGAGGCCAGGGTGGCGGTAGGGATCCTGCCGGTAATGGTTACGCCATGGATCCTGCTGGTCGATCTCGACGAGTGAGGCTTGGAGGGTGGTGGCGCGATGGGGGTTACCTAATCCCGGATACCAGGTCTCTCCCTCAGCTGGATTCCCGCTTTTCCCCACCCGGCGATTAGCCAGGTGTAGCATAGTAAGATGAAGGAGTATGTCCAATTCACACTGGCCAACTTGGATGCCATCGACGACGAAGGTACATAACTTGGTACAGCCCTCAGCCGCTCGATTTCGACGCTGCTTGCGTTCGGCACGGTATCTGGCCAGAGTGGGAGCGTCACGTCCGGCTTCGGCGGAAATGAAGAGGTGGTGGGTGGACTCCCAAATGGTTTGACCATGTCGGGAGAGATACCCTGCACATGCATTACGAAGATCGGCAAACCAGTCGACATGAGGGAAGCCCATATCGGGCATATCCGTCGCCGACACGGCTCACGGTTTGTGAGACTGGATTGCTTCTAGTTGAGCGAAGTTAACTAGATCAGGACGCCAACCAGAAGCTTGAGGTGATTTGAAGGCCGGTTGAAACACTCACAACGGTGGACGAGACAAATCTCGAGCAACATAGGCACCGCCGAGGTCTGCAATGCGCAAGCCTTCTAGCTGCATCTCAGACCAAAGGCGAGCCGCAGTCAGTTCGGAAGCAGTCATGACTTCCCGGCGAGGAATCCAGAGCGGGGGGGGGGTAACTCTTTCGCTGACTCTTTGGACTCATTCTCATCCCGTGAAAAAACATCCGGAGAAGGTGGCCTCTCGTAGTCTTCAGTAACGGCCTCGTCGTCGTCCACTTCGAGCAGGCTAGACGCCTCCCCCTCATCCTGGGAAGCGGTGGATGCCCCTCGGGGATCGTGGGGAGAAACTCCGAGGAGAACAGGAGGAGGAGAAGGGCTGGCAATGATCTCGGAGCGCGGTCGCGAAGGGGCGACTTTCCGGAAGCCAGCAAACCGGAAGCGGTTGGACCCGGGTCAGGTCTGGAGGCCGGCTCATCTTCTTCCCAGATCTTTACCGTTTCCGCCGACGAGGTGGACTGTTTAAGCCGTTTAGTCGCCACGGGGGAAGGTAGCAATGCAATCATGATGGATCGACGTTTTTTACCTCCTTTTATCGGAGGACCCTCTGGAGGTGGTGAAGAAGCCGGCTGCGCGCTGGCTGGCACCAGTGGAGAGTTAGGGTCTCGGGAAGCATCCCAGCTCCGGAGACGTGTGGTCACTTCCGTATTGACGGTCACCGAGCCTGGGGAAGACGCCTTTCCCTCGGATGATCTGACGCCCGCATCAGAGTCAGCAGACAGAAATAGAGATGGTGGAGCGGGAGTAGTGGGACCGGGGCTGCGGGGGCAGGCTAAATCGTGAAGGTTTCTGATGGCCCGCAGGCCCCTTCATCAGACGCGCCACTCTGGCTCCCGCCTCTGTCAGTCGGGTCCGAGCAGCCTGTATCGAGGATAAACAGTCCGCACGACGCTGCATAAGGTCAGAAAACATCTGCCCGGCTTTATCCACGTTCGACTGGGCCTCGGACTGTGCGTCTTCACATCCTGGACTAACGGTGAAGTCCTGGCGGAGCGGACACCTACTGTTCCAGTGCCTTCTGATACTTCACCAGTTTTTTCGCGAGGTGGATCCGGTGATTCTCCAGCTGACCCAAGCTCACTTGTGATTTATCCAGTCGCTGGAGAGGCGGATGTACTCCTCATCAGTGCTTCGTCCCTGACGGGAAGCATGGGAGGACTCGAGCATCAAGATATGATAATACATGACGCTATTTTCTGCGGGGACATATATGGTGAGTGGATGGAAAGACAATCCTAAATAAGCGAGAATTCACCTTCTTTGAGAATCCGCGGTGGATGTCGCCTTCTGATACAAGATGCGGAGGGGGTCAATTGATTCGGACAGTTGCTTATATCGGTCCTTCTTCCAAACGAGGTCAGCCTTCTCATTCTCCAGTTGGCTAATGTGGCTTTGGAATTGGAGGGCAGCTAGTACCTCCCAAACCCTGGCCTCGTCTACCCGCTGATCGGCCAGTCGCGCAGTCAAGGATACCTCAGTGTTCGCTTTCGCCAGGCTAGCTACCTGAGCGGTCAACGAAGTAATTTGGTTTCTCAAGGTAACCACCTCGAGCTGCCCTGGGCGATACCCGAGGCCGGCAGATCGGGCGCTTAGGCAGCCTACCGGTGGCCTCGCTGGCCTCGGAGGGTGATCCAACGATGAGTTCGCGTCGGTATCGTCGTGGCCGGACATGAGAACGGTAGAGAATTCAAAGTGTGAGATGCGTAGTGAGATCATGCCTCAACCGTTGTGCGGCTGCGACAAGACTCAGGGACGGCTGTGGCGAAGTGAGTTGGGAGTTAACGGGCTAAGGAGAAGTGAATGCATCCATTGGATTGGTAGAAATGTTGGTCCTAGCCAGATACCCGGATCGGCCTATATGACGGGTGTATTCACCAGCGGCAGGATGGTGCCGGGCACGTTATCTTGCCAGATGGGCGTGATCAAGGGACTTGCAATCGGGCAAGCCAGAGGTGGACCGGATGACCGCCGGCAGTGGATGACCGAGGGGCGGAATATCTGACGGACGTACGCGCCTAAAAAAGGCTGTTCCTTTGTGGAAGACGGATGGGACGCCGGAGGTGAGTGCTAAGCTTCTCAAGAAGAATTGACGCCAGCGGCTAAGTGGGCCTAGATGGGTGGCTATGAAAGGTGAGCCGGATGGTTTGGTGTACGGAGTATCCAGACGGGCTGACTGGTTGGTCTACAGTACACAAAAGAGCATCCAGACGGAGCTGGATGGTTTGGTGTACGGTACACAAAAGAGCATCCTGGCTGGATGGTTTTTGTGTACGTTACACAAAAGAGCATCCAGGTGGAGCTGGATGGTTTTGGTGTACGGCACACAAAAGAGATCCAGGTGGAGCTGGCTGGGCTATTCCAGGTAGGACACATGACAATCCAGCCGGGCTATTTGGGGTAGGTTACACAAATAGTTGTATTGGATATTGGGGTAAAAATCAGTATACGTTTCGCTTTCTAAGACGCAAGTCGCTTTCATTGGTTCACAGCAGAGGGCTAACAAGGTCCCCTCTTGCTGCTATTGGTTTGCCCGGGGAAGGTTAAAGTAACCCACCGGAAGTCCCCTGACCGGGAGTCGCCGCGTTGCGTATACTCAACTCAAGTCGCCCGTGTTTTGAACACGGTATCTCTATTGAAAGGTGTGGTAACGTTTTGGCCAGCTGTGGAAGATTGTGGAGTATTATTTGGATTCCCTATCACATACACGACTGGATTTACCACTTTGTAGTCTTTGGTTTTGCTGGCCGCTCGATTATTCTCGGTCCAGCCGTCGCGGTATACAAACTTCAAGTATATTTCCAATCCTGCTCCCCGGTACAGATTTCCACCGAGGAGCTACCCCTGGTTCTAACCCTCGACTCCCTATTCGACGGACTTTTAAATTTTCACCCTAGGGTCCATCAAGAGAGCACAACCGCCAGTGCTGACGGGTACACAGCTTTTCGAACATGGATCATCCAAGTCGTCACGACCAAGGTGATGGAGTGACCGATCCAGCCGGTTGGATGCCGGATCGGATCAAGACCTGGATGGACGGAGTACCCCCTCCGACAGTCAGTCATCTGGGCCCCCGAGGGTGTTCGCATCTCTGAAGGAATTTCTGAGAGCGATTACACCGCACAGGGACTGTGTGAATGGCGCTACTCACGATTGTTCCAAGTGACGCAGACCTGTACCCTATGTTCTTTTACCTGCCAATGTCCTTTACGGTTCAGCAGGAACGGTTTGAATAGTGTCATTAACAATGATTCCATGTGACGCAAACGTGTACCGTACCTTCCTTTACCTACGAAATGTCCTTTCCGGTTCAGTAGGAACAGTTTGAATAGCGTCATTTACAATTATTTCAAATGAGGCTGACGTGTACCGTACGTTCCTTTACCTATACGATGTCCTTTCCGATACAGCAGGGACGGTTAGAATGGCGTCATTTCACGATTATACCAAGTGACGCAGACCCCTACCGTACGTTCCTTTACCTGTTCGATGTCTTTTCCGGTACAGCAGGAACGATTCGAATGGCGTCATCCACGATTATTCCAAATGACGCAGACGTGTACCGTACGTTTCTTTATCTGCACGATGTCTTTTCCGGTACAGAAGAAACCTTTTGAATGGCGTCATCTACGATTATTCCAAGTGCCGCAGACGTGCACCGTACGTTCCTTTCCCTTCACGATGCCCCTTCCGGTACATCAAGATCTGCACGATGTCCTTTCCGTTAGAGCAGGAACGGTTGTGAATAGTGTCATTTACGATGATTCCAAGTGACGCAGACGTGTACCATACGTTTGTTTACCTGCACGATGTCCTTTCCGGTACAGCACGAACGGTTACCATGGCGTCATTCACGAATTGTCCAAGTGACGTAGGCGTGTACCGTAGGTTCCTTTACCTGCACGATGTCCTTTCCGGTACATCAGGAACGGATTGAGTAGTGCCATTCAAGATTATTCCAAGTAACCCAGACGTCTACCGTACGTTTCTTTTTCTGCACGATGTCTTTTTCAGTACAGCAGGAACGGTTTGAATGGCGTCATTCACGATTATTCCAAATGACGCAGTCGAGTACCGTACGTTCCTTTACCTGCACGATGTCCTTGTGAATATCGCCATTCAAATCGTTCCTGATGTACCGAAAAGGATATCGCGCTGGTAAAGGAACGTACTATACACGTCGGTGTCACTTTGAATCATCGAAAATAACGCCATTCAAACCGTTCTTTCTGTACCGGAAAGGACATCGTTCATTTCCTGCTGAAGCGGAAAATACATCGTGCAGGTAACGGCCCGTACGTTACACGTCAGCGCCATTTGGAAAATTCGTGAATGGCGCTTTTCAAACTGTTCGTATAGAACCATAAGTGCAGGTAAAGGAACGTACGGTGCACGTCTGCGTCACTTGGAAAAATCGTAAATGACGTCATTCAAACCGTTCCCGCTGTACCAGAAAGGGCATCGTGCAGAAAAAGAAACGCCCGGTAGACGTCTGCGTCACTCGGAATAATCGTGAATGACACCATTCAAACTGTTCCTGCTGAACCCGAAAGAACATCGTTCAGGTAAAGGAACGTACGGTGCACGTCAGCCTCATTTGAAATATTCGTAAATGACCTTATTCAAACTGTTCCTACTGGACCGGAAAAGACATCGTGTAGGTAAACGAATGTACGGTACACGTTTGCGTCACTTGGAATTATTATTAATGCCACTATTCAACCGTTCCTGCTGATTCGTAAAGGACATCGGCAGGTAAACGAACATACGGTACACGTCTGCATCACTTGGAATTATCGTGAATGACGCTATTCAAAATGTCCCTGCTGCACCGGAAAATACATCGTGAAGGTAAAGGGCGTATGGTACACTTCTGCGCCACTTGGAATAATCGTGAATGACGCTATTCAAACCGTTCGTACTGAACCGAAAAGGACATCGTGCAGATAATGGAACGTACGGTAGACGTCTGCGTTACTTGGAATAATCGTGAATGACGCTACTTAATCCATTCCTGCTGTACCGGAAAGGACATCGTGCAGGTAAAGGAACCTACGGTACACGCCTACGTCACTTGGACAATTCGTGAATGACGCCATGATAACCGTTCGTGCTGTACCGGAAAGGACATCGTGCAGGTAAACAAACGTATGGTACACGTCTGAGTCACTTGGAATAATCGTGAATGGCGCTATTCAACCGTTCCTTTTGAACCTCGTGCAGGTAATGGACCGTACGTTTCACGTCAGCGCCATTTGGAATAATCGTGAATGACGCTATTCAAACTGTTCGTACTGAACCGAAAAGGACATCGTGCAGGTAAAGGAACGTACGGTGGACATCTGCGTCACTTGGAATAATCGTGAATGACACTATTCACAACCGTTCCTGCTGTACTTGAAAATACATCGTGCAGGTAAAGGAACGTACGGGACACGTTCGCGGCACTTGGAATAATCGTAATTGATGCCATTCAATTCGTTCCTACTGTACCGGAAAGGACATTGTGCAGGTAAAGAAACGTACGGTACACGTTTGTGTCACTTGAAATCATTGTAAATGACACAATTCAAACCGTTCCTGCTGTACAGCAAAAGGACATTGTGCAGGTAAAGGAACGTTCGGTAGACGTTTGCGTCACTTGGAATAATCGTGAATGAGACTATTCAAAACGTTCCTGCTGTACTGGAAATAACATTGTGTAGGTAAAGGAACGTACGGTACACATCTGCGTCACTTGGAAAATTCTTAAATGACGCGATTCAACCGTTACTGCTGTACCGGAAAGGCTATCCTGCAGGTAAAGGAACATATGGTACACGTCCGCCATTCAAATCGTTCCTACTGTACCGGAAAAGACATCGTGCAGGTAAAGGAACGTACGGTAGACATCTGCGTCATTTGGAATAATCGTGAAATGACGCCATTCAAATCGTCCCTGCTGTACCGAAAAACAAACGATTATTCCTAGTGACGCAGACATCGACCGTACGTTCCTTTACATGTACGATGTCCTTTCCGGTACAGCAGGAACGGTTTGAATGGTGTATTCACGATTATTCCAAATGGCGCAGACGTGTACTGTACATTACTTAACCTTCACGATGTCCTTTCAAGTTCAGTAGGAGCTGTTTGAATGGCGTCATTCACGAATAATCCAAATGGCGCAGACTTGCAACGTACGGTCCTTTACCTGCACAATGTCCTTTCCGGTCAGCAGGAACTGCACGATGTCCTTTCCGGTACAGCAGGAACGGTTTGAATGGTGTCATTTACGGTGTTTCCGAGTGACGCAGACCTGTACTGTACGCTTCTTTATCTGCACGAAGTTCTTTTCGGCACAGAAGAAACGGTTTAACTGGCGTCGTTCAAGAAAATAACAAGTGACGTAGACGTGCACCGTACGTTCCTTTAGCTTCACGTTGTACTTTCCAGTTCAACAGGAACTGCACGATAACCTTTCCGGAACTGAAGTACCGGTTTGAATAGTGTCATTCACAATTATTTGAAGTGACGCAGACGTGCACCGTACGTTCGTTTACCTGCACGATGTCCTTTCCAGTAAATCAGAACTGAACGATGTCCTTTCCGGTACAGCAGGAACGGTTTGAATGGCGTCATTTACTTTGATTTCAAGTAACGCAGATAGTACCGTACGTTTCTTTACCTGCACGATGTCCTTTCCGGTACATCCAGAACTACACGATGTCCCTTCCGACGCAGAATGAACAGTTTGAATGGCGTCATATACGATGATTCCAAGTGACAAAGACGTGTACCGTACGTTTCTTTACCTTCACGATACCCTTTCCGGTACAGCAAGAACGGTTTGAATGGCGTCATTTACGGTGTTTCCAAATGATGCAGACGTGTACGTACGTTTCTTTACCTGCACGATGTCCTTTCCGATATATCAAGAACTGTACGATGTCCTTTCCGGTAAAGCAGGAACGGTTTAATGGCATTTTTACGATTATTCCTATTGGCGCAGGCGTATACCGTACCTTCTTTACCTGCACGATGCCCTTTCCGATACAGCAAGAACTGTTTGAATAGCGTTATTCACTAGTATTCCCAGTGACGCAGACGTCTAACGTACGGTTCTTTACCTACACGATGACCTTTCCGGTTCAGCAGGAACTGCACGATGTCCTTTTCGGTACAGCAGGAACGGTTTGAATGGCGTCATTTACGGTGTTTTCAAATGATGCAGACGTGTACCGGACGTTGTTTTACCTACACGATGTCCTTTCCGGTACAATGAAAACTTTTGAATGGCGTCATTCACGATTATTCGAAATGGCGCTGACATCTACCGTACGTTCCTTTACCTGCAAGATGTCCTTTCCGGTTCAGCAGAAACGGTTTGAATTGCGTTATTCACGATTATTCCGAGTGACGCCCCGTTTATCTACCCATGCTGGATCGTCGTAACCTTTCCACTGAACCTAGTTATCACGATGGTTTTGACCAAATCGGTTCCTCTTGCCCGATTGGGTATCCAAAATCTTCTCAACTTCAAATTTATTTTGATCCAACGTTCTTTCCCAACTGTCTTCGGGCAAGAGAGCCTCGTCGAAGTCAAACCTTTGCTGATCATCGGATGACAACCTGGTTTTTGGGCGATCGGGGTATTCCCGGACCAGCTTCAGTTTCGACAAGTGGCCAATCGGGAAAACTCCGTAATCGGTACCAGCTGTGATTAACCGAGCAGCACGGTCGCCGATCAATTTAGATACACGGAAAGGTCCATGCCAGGTGTGCTAACTTCCGGGCGTATCCTTCTTTCACACGACCCAAGTAAAGCCAGACCCTTGATCCCGATTCGATATTATGCGAATCGGCTTGATCGTTATTCCGATCAGCTCTCTCTTGGATTGCCTTCCGCAGTCGTTCGTTCACTTGTTCCCGCGAATGTTGATAATGGCGCTGGAGGCCCATACGCCATCGACGAGCTTCACGATCTCGACCTCTGGTACACCCGACGGGAATCACCGATTCGATAGTAGATCGGGGGTCCCAACCATACGCTAAGTAAAACGGAGTATCTCCCCTGATCCGATCGAAAGAAGAATTCAATGCAAATACCAGTCTCTCTGCATACTCATCTCAATCTTGTTGAGCAGATCCCGCGACATACATCTTAAGGGCTCTGGTTAGCGTCTGTACCATACGCTCGGCCTTACCGTTCGCCTGCGGACGGTAGGCCATGGTCGCGCTTTGTTTCTGACCAAGCATCTGATTGAATGGTCGAAAAACGTCGGCCATGAAACCTGGTTCCCGATCGTGCCTGATCACCTCACTTGTTCCAAACCGCCTAAAGACACATTCCTCATAACTGCAGGCGACTTGTTGGGCTGCTCGGGTAGATCCCGCTTTCGCGATCACCAATCCTGTGAACAGATCAGTCCAGATCAGCAGTTCTGTATTGCCTTTGAACGATTGCGGCAAGGAAGGTATGTGATCCATCGCTATCACTTGGAAAGGGTAGCTCGCCTGGATGTTCCCGGGTGATCTACCCCGGATATTCGGCATGCCCTTCCCGGTTTCGCAATCCGTACTTGTTCCGACAAACGTTTGGACACTTCGATATAAACCTCTCCAGTGAAAATGCAAATCCTGTGATATGTCCGACCCACACCATGGTGACCTCCCTCTAAACTGACGTGATAATGATGCAAGATATCTTGTAAGGTCTCCGGAATCACAAGTCTCGCCGATCGGTCCAGATCTGCGTCAGCCTGATCAGCTTGGGCATAAAACAACAAATTGTTTTCGTCAATATCATAGCTGGACGCGATCTTAACACAATCTTTTGCTTCATTCTGGCTCAATCTCTCCAAGTCTCCATTCAGAAAAGCCTTCAAATCAACGCATCTCCTGTACTATTTCTTCTGTTAGACTTTCTCGGGAAAGTGGTCTGCTGGGTGTTGATCTGGTTCGTGGCCTCGTCATGATCGAGACCCGTGCAGCTTCCTACTTATCTTTCGAATGAATAAGCTCGGGCAATCTATTGATCTCGACCAATTCCTCCAGCAGTTCTTTATCGGTGATCATCGACCCAGTCTGATCACGCGTGGCCATCGTGGCTAGATGATCAGAACTAGTCACGTTTTCACGTGTAAGAGGTCATGACTTGGCCATCCACGTAGAGCTTTCATAACACGATCATTCAACAACTTCAAACGTGGAGCCTTGCAATCGATTTCTCCAGTGATCTGCCGAATCACCAGATTTTAACCTCCACATATGATTACCCTTCCACTCTTTTGCTCTTTCAGGAGATCCAAACCTAGCAGCAGACCAAGGTATTCGGCTTCACTGACTGTGATGCCCGGGGTATAGTCTGAACTAGCAGATATGGCAGTCCATTCCAGCAATTTCCACAACAACGCGCTATAGGCACCTACGCCTTTCTTCACGCTCGCTGATCCATCGAAACTTTTGACGATCAAGTCTTCATCCGAGCCGACAACCGGTGGGGGTATAATGATCGATTCTCGCGGTTGCTTCCGAGGAGCGACCTCGATCAGAGCTTCATCACTTTTGATCGGGGTGTGATACTGGCTGCTAGCGTACCGAGAATTTCTTCTCACCCTTGTGCATTTGATGATTTCCACGGTCCACTGAGATAACAGCGCTGTCCATCGCCCCAGTCTTTCATCAATTCCGTTCGAAGACAATAACCAAGCCAGAGTGGATCGCCTAGACAATACTTTGATCGATCTGGTCACCAGCATAGAATAACAGACATCCAATATGCGTAATAGTGCCAACACTTCTTTATCCACTATGCCGTAGTTGACCTCATTCGGTTTCAACGTCCGGCTTGTAAATGTCACTGGACAATATACTCCATCGTGATCTTGGACCAGCGCGGCTGATATTGCCCACTTACTGGCCTATAAAATCACCACGGAAATCTTTTCTGGATTGAAATGTTTCAATATCGGGGTCGAAACCATCTTCGCCTTCAACATACTGAAAGCTACCATAGCTCGTTCCATATGACCTTCTGACCCTGGCACTGTTCGATCGATCAGTGTTCCAGTCTTGAGAACCGATTCGTTGATTTTGGTTTCGCAAGTAGTCTCATTTAGTGACTTTCCCACTTGATCACGCTCTCGTAGTCCATGATAATCAACTTCCTTCAACTCGTATAATATAGCAGCAACATTCGAGAAGTCTTCGATAAACCGGCTATAATAATTCAGGGGACCGAGAAAAGACTGCATAGCGTTCAGTGATCGGGAAAAGGAAGGTTACTGAGAGCACCCAAGTCTTTCGGGTTTGCTTCCAAGCCTTGAATCGACACATTATGGCCAAGGTAACCTTGGGTTGACCCCAGAATCTCTTACTACGCTGATCAATAAATTCCAACGTTCGCAAGTGTCAAGGAGTCGTTCGACCTTATCACAAAGCATATCCCATGATGTTGCCGTAACCAAGATGTCGTCTAGATTTGTTCGCCTTCCCAAAACTGATCGTTTCTGATCTTGGTCAGGTTCACACTCCGTAACACATCATGTAGATCGGTGGCTTCTCGATCGGCAATGATCTGGAAATATCCATAGATTGTCAATCAATCTCTGATAAATCTGTGGAGCGTTCTTCAAACCGAACGGCATCCGGTTCCATTCGAAAAGGCCGAAAGGTGTAACGAAAGCCGAAATATCTGTAGCACGATCATTGAAACCATCCAGAAACCGCTAGTCATATCTAGCGAACAAAACCATAAAACTTTCTCCAGATCTTCCAGTAAATCATTGATCAGGGGCATCGGATAGACCATTAACTTTGTGAGGCGATTCACCATTCTATAGTCGATATAAAGTCGAATATCGACCCCGTTCTTTTTATCACAATCACAATCGGTGATGCCCACTGCGATTTTGAAGGTCGGATGATTTTTGTACTCAACAAGCCCTTGACCAAATCGGATAACTTTTCCCGGTATTGTAGCGCGACTGAGCGACAACGTTGAGCGATCGGTCTCGCACTTGCAACGTCTATTTCACAAACACCTCCGTAAGCAGCTGGGGGTAAGGCATTACCCTTTCTAATCAATAAATGACGCCTTTTCCAGATGATCTTCTTTAGCTGATCGATCTGCTCGGGAGTGTTCACTTCGGGATCACCGACCTGTAGATCCTCCAGGGTGACTTCTGGCATATTTGGCGATACTTTCGGCAAAACGGCCATCTGCCTCTCGATACCTTCAACGTACTGATCACCACCTTCTTGTATACACACTTGTTCATCTACCGGATCTATCTTCTCCGGATCAGCATCATCTTGAGTCGCCCCTTGTGAGTCATCCAACTGGTGATCTACTTCGGGTTTACCTTCCTCCGTAACGACTTCGGCAGATTCATCTTCCTTTTTCTCCTCAAGATTGTTTCTGAACTCCTCACCATCATTTTCGCTCTCTGGACCGGCTGTTTTCGGTGAGCCGGGTCTAATAGTATTCAAAACTTGTGGACCTTGTTTGACCCGGCTTTCCCCCGTCGCTTCGACCGACGGTCTCCTGATCAGCAGCTTAGTCGGCGTAGAATATTCCGGCTTCTCGACCATAGGTGAGGTATCTTCATCTGCTAAGTCTTCGTCACTAATCAGGTCTGTGGTGGCCTGATAAGCCAGATTTTGCCATTCAATATATCTTCGTGATCCCACTGAGACATACCCAATCTGTCGAGGTACTTTCCCTTCGGGTAACCACATCCCTAGGATCATGTCTTCGTGAACAATTAGCGACTGATCAGATATGTTTGTAATCCTGATGTAACTTGATCTGCCGACGCCCTTTACGAACGTTGGTACCCATCGTTCACCACGGGTTAGCCACAATTTCTGCTGCCGATCGCTCGGCCGAATCATCACGTCGACTGACCGGGCTACCTCGATGTTTCCATACTGATCCATTTTGAGCATCCGCATATGAGTGCCATATAAAGGATGTCGGCCGGATAACTGTATTCGCACCTCATCCGGAAGAGTCAGGGTTCTATGAGACAGGTCGAGCCGTATACCGGCTGGTACCATTGTGGTGTAGTCGCTCTCAGAAAACCTTCCTGAGACGCGAACAACCACGGGGGTCCCAGACGACTGACTATCGGAGGGGGTACTCCGTCCATCCGAGTCATGATCCGATCCGGCATCCGGCCGGCTAGATCAGTCACTTCCATCCGCTTGATCGTGACTGCTCGGATGTTGCATGTTGAAAGCTCACCTTGTGTACCCCTCAGTACTGGGTGGTTAGCTCTCCTGGTGGACCCTAGGGCGAAAAGTGTAAATCCGTCCAATAGGGAGATGAGGGTTAGGACTAGGGGTAGCTCCTGGGCGGAAATCGTCACCGGGGAGCTCGTCTGGCAATAAACTTGAACTTTGTATAGTGCCGGCTGGGCCGAGAATAGTCGATCGGCCAGCTAAACCAATAAGACACTTGAAGTTTGTATAGTGCCGGCTGGACCGAGAATAATCAATCGGCCAGCTAAACCAATAACAATGAAAGGCGAATCCAAATGTGGATATAAGGCAGATACAACTCCACACTCTTCCACAGAAGGCCAAAATGTCACCACTTCCCAATAATTAATACCGTGTTCAAAACACGGGCGACTTGAGGTGAGTATACGAAGTCGCCGCGACTCCCGGTCAGGGGACTTCCGGTGGGTTAACTTAACCTTCCCCGGGCAAACAAATAACAGCAAGAGGGGACCTTGTTAGCCCTCTGCCGTGAACCAATAAAAGCGACTTGCGTCTAAGAAAGCGAAACGTATACTGATTTATCCTATATCCAATACTCCCTCCTGTGTAACCTACCCCAAATAACACGGCTGTCCAGTCATGTGCCTTACCCAAAGTAGCCCGGCTAACTCCGACTTTGTGTACCCACCCGGCCGGTACACCGAACCCCTCTGGTACCAGTCCGAATGGTACATTGTACCCGGCCGGCTCGGCCGGATGGCCATTCATCCGAGCCCCTTGGCCGCTGACGCTAGCAATTCCTCGGCAGCTTCTCATACGATCCGGGTGCCTCCTTCATCCACTAGAACAATCATCTTCTTTCAGGCTCCTTTCACTCATACTTTCTGAATTAGCCCGTCGCCGATCTGCCACCCGGCCGTCCAATATCCATGGCCTTCCCGTCCGCTTAGCCCGCCTGTTCGACTATCCACGCCCCTTGTCATGTCCGCCAGCCTAATTTCCAGCCTGGCGCCGCCCGGCCGCTCGCAGGTGCGCCTGGCAGCTCCCAGATCGCGTCTTCTTATAGACCGGTCCGGGCATCCGGCTAAGGGCGACATTTCAGCCAATCCGGTGCGGGCATTTATCATCATTAGTCCGTTAATTTCTGAAGCACTGCACCACAGCCGCCCCTGAGCCTTGTCGCAGCCGCACAACGGTTGAGGCACGCGCTCATCACATCTCCCACACTTTGACTTTCACCGCCCCTATGTCTGACCGTGACAACGCCCCCATCGGTCCTATGCCGGACCACCCCCCGGACAATACGCAGCCATCGTCCGTAGGCCCGGATGCCCATCCGGCCGGCCCAGAGCGTTGCCCAGGGCAGCCCGACGTGGCTGCTCTGCAAGCTCAAATCGCTGCGCTAACCACTCAAGTAGCCAGCCTAGAGCAGGCTAACACCGAGTTGGCTGTAACTGCCCGGCTGGCTAGTCAGCAAGCGGATGAATCCCGGGTCCGGGAGGTGCTGGCCACCTTCCAATCCCGCGACCGCATTAGCCGACTGGAAAGTGAGAAGGCCGACCTTCTCCAAGCGAGAGATCGCCTCCAACAGCAGTCGGACTCACAGCGCGTCCTGAACCAGAAGGCCATAGCTGCCTGAAGATCCAGAGTAAGTACCTTTCGCCTATTTAGGTTCGTCTCTCCACTCGCTCACTCCGTGTATGTCCTCAGACCAAAACGTCACGAACCTCCGCGGCTTGATGGTCGAGTCTTTTCAGACCGCGCGCGAGTTGACGGCGCGCTACGATAGCTATATTAAACTCTCTAAACGATTGGAGAGTTCGCAGCTAGAGCTGGGCAATTTGGAGTTTCGCCGGATCCGGCTCGCCAAGAAGCTGACGAAATATCAGAAGGCGCTATACCAGTCGGCCAATGCATCGCCCGACCTCCAACGCCGAATCCGGGAGCTTGAGGCCGCGTACGCTGAAACCCAATCGGGTGTGAGTGAAGCCCGGGAGGCGTTTACCCAGCTTGCGGAGGAGCGCGCGGACTGCCTGTCCTCTCTCAAGGAAGATCGAGCTCGGCTAGCCGCTTCGGCTGCCCGGGTGAGACGTCTAATGAAGGGCCCTGCCCCCATCCGGGAGGCTATTAGGCACCTCCTTGACTTAGCTTGTCCGCGAGACCCTGATCCAGCCGCTTCCGCCACGCCGCTTCTCTCGTCAGCCGCTGGTTCCGCCACGGCCGTCCGGACATCCAGCGCGGGAGCGTCCGCCCCCGGATCGATGACCGGTAGTACGGGAAAGGCTTCTCGTCTACGGATTTGGAATACTTCTCAAGACCCTAACCCGCCGCCAGCGCCAGCCGGTGAGTAGGCGGCTTCTCTCTTGTCCACTGAAGATTCGTCTGCGCACAAAGAAAAACGTCGGTCCAGTCGGG
>MIQA02019857.1:0-21362 GCA_001887855.2 Sclerospora graminicola
CAGTTCTAAATTTGCTGGATTGGCCCTATCCCGATTATTGGTATAGGTTTAGGACTATTATGATTGAAGATTTCGCAGGACGAGCACCCCTTGATGATCCGGGCCCACCCCCGGAGCCTAACATATCAGGGGAAGGCAGCTCCAGTATGCCGATCGTCTTGGACGAAGGGGACACGGCTGGAGAAAATGACGCGCCGGAAGGCCCAGACGGCGATGGAAGCCCGATGGAAGGCGACGAGAAGGAGACCGTCGCAGAAACGGCAGACGGATCGGAATCGAAAGGGGCAGATTCAGGCAGAAATGTAACAAATGCGGAGTCAGTTTCTAAGAGGAAACCGGTTGAACCAAATCAGTTGGAAAAACCGGTTTTACCGGACCAAAAATCAGCGGAATTAGTGCAATCAGAACCTAAGGAAGGGGCTATAATTCCGGTGAAATCGGTATTACCGGTTTCACAATCCCAAGTCAGGAACAAAAACTTGACTTTTAAACAAAAGAAGCACGGTGAAGGATCAGAGGCAGCTGCCAGCCTGATGCAAAGTGTGGCACCAACTGATGCGCAGGTGCCACACAGTCTGGCAAAAGCACTGTATATTGCTTTAAAGGAGGCGTCGACAAAAAGACCACGGGCACAGGCATGGATTGATTTAGTTCGTGATTTGTTTGCAGCCATTTACGTACGAGTTCGCGGTCCTGCGTCAAGACTATCCGAGGCAGCAAAGAGATTTCCAACTCTAAAGGCGCCGGAAGCAGAGCGTCTACTCGACTATTTCGAGATAGTAGTGGTAGACGGAGGCAAAAATTGGATGGAATGGCGACAGCAAGTGGTAGGAGCGGCAGTTCAAGCACAAAAGTCGTCGTTATCATTCGAAGGAATTATTTGGAAAAGTATAGGTCAAGAAAAAGTAAAGAAGGCGGTTTTTCAACCGGCCCCTGGGTAAATAAGGTTGTCGGAAGGGCACAGGAAACATCGGACGATAAACTCACCAAAAAGACCTTCTTATTCAAGACAACGATGTATAAACCAGAGGAGATTGTTCGTTTACGTGGAGTTTGCGAAAAAGACTATGGAAAGTATGCACCGATGATGATCCGAGCTGGAACTGACGATGAATGGCGTATTTTGCAAGGGCTGGTGGAAGGAACGATCGTAGCCAAGCAAATGCCGCAATTTGTGAAGCGAATAATGAAAATTGATGAACAAGTTCGATTGGTACAGACGATAAGAGCCCAGGTTGAAGGATGTTTAGTGATGGATCTGAGTGGTGAGAGTCCGATCAAAGAAGCATTCATGAGCACGAAATGTTTACAAGAAAGTATTGCCACGGCGGCTGTAACAAGAGGAACTGGTGGTATGGAGGTATGGAAGATGGTAGCACAAGTGAAGAGTATAAGTTATGACGGAGCGAAGCATGCGCTATACTTTCATTTTTTACGAGGGAAATGGCAGCTAAGTTCGCCGGAATGAAAGTACCGTTCCACAGGTTTGAGCACACGCTCAGGAACATACATCAGGAACACGGGAAAACGAAGAGAACGGCATGGGAAGCTCAGGTGGATAGCAATGGTGAAAGATATGATTACACGGGATTCTATTCGTGTGTTCTGAAGAATGTTTCGAGATCAGTTGATCTACTAAAACTTTCGGGATATTTGAGGAAGATCCTAGGAGTCGACTTTCAACTTGATGATTTGGATAAAGGCGGTCCATATTCGGACACGTCAACATTATGGGAGCTTACTGTCGAGTCTGATGCATGCCCATCGGTATTGAGAGGAATTAACCGCATTTACTGGGGACATACAATGCTAATAGTTGAGCACCCGGCGATGAGAGGCAAACGACAATGCCTACGATGCGGGGAGGTAGGTCACCCGATGAGAAAATGTGCGGCTCCATTAGAGGATCTGTTGAAAACAAATTGTTTACAAGTGAGTGTAGACGATTTCAAGAAGTTCACGCCAGCTATGTCGACCTTTCGAAGTATGGAGGAGTTACGCGATCAAGTGGAAGCAGTTAGGCTTCGTCAAGACGAGGAAAAGAATCAAGAAAGGAAGCAGGAAGACGAGACGGAGGAAGAAAACACGGAGAAAGTTCAACGAACTAACAAGACATTGCCTGAAGAATCAGCACCACCTAAGGAGATCAAAACGGCGAAAAAGGAACAAAACACAGGAGTGAACCCAAATAAATCGATTTCTGCGCCATCTGAATGGGTTACGGTCAAACCCAAGAAGAAAAGACGAGAATCTCGTCCGCAACACTCGGATGACGAACGGGGGCAGACGTCAAGACGTCAAGCCTACAAGTCAAGTTTAAAAGCGAATCTTGAACAGATGAAGCTACAGGAAAACACGAAAGGAAAAGGGAGCGGGGTTCAAACGGAAACCATGAAGGCAAAGATAGAAGTGGAAGACAACGCAACCCAGCAAGTGGCCGACGGTGCCCAGACCGAGGGTTCATCCTCTTCAGACGAGCCGAGACAGAAAAAGAAACCTCGACACAAGAAAAAGATGGATATTCTAAAGAAAAAGGCGAGTACGTTACTTATGA
Organism: Sclerospora graminicola; assembly: GCA_001887855.2. Classification (NCBI taxonomy): domain Eukaryota; phylum Oomycota; class Peronosporomycetes; order Peronosporales; family Peronosporaceae; genus Sclerospora; species Sclerospora graminicola. Next base: position 2,555 of record MIQA02019857.1, read on the forward strand.
TGGAAGGACAAGTCAAGAATTCTTTGGTGAATATGCTAACGCAAGTGGAAGAAGAAAGTGGTCGGATAACAGCAGCAACCCCTAAAGAGGTAACAGAGGTAGGAGTACCGGAGCTGAAAACGATTCAAGACGTCTTACACTGGTTAAATTTACGATCCATCCCGACACCGGCAACCGGAAACTGTCAGATTTACGCAGTCTGCCAAGGTTTGACATGCTCCGATCAGTTACTGGAGAACAAAGGATTACTAGATGACAAAATTGTTGAAACATGGGTGTCTGGTGAGGGCTTTATTAGATTTCGACATAAAGTTTCCACCAGGGGTGCGAAAAGAAACGTTGAAAGAACTACAGAGGGGTACTGATTCGACGTCCCCAAAAGAAACCAAGAGATTATTCCAAGAATATCTACTGGAATTTGCAGACAGCAGTTCCCAACTGGAGGTTAATATTGCACAGGATACTTGGGGAAGTAACGATACGCTCTTAACCATGAGTACGGTTCTGCAGCGGGACATATATGTCATAAGTCATCCGCCAGGTTTCAAGGTGCCAGGAGTTCAGTTTTACACACCTGAAACAAGAACGTCGCATGGCAAAAGCTATCAAACAAGTGGCGAGTATTCGATGAGTATCGAGGATTTCTATACCAAAATGGCGGTATTTTGACGAGAAATTACGACAAAACAACACGAAAAATTGCCAATAATATTACGCTACGGTGGCCAGCATTATTCAGCGATCTTATTGGGAACGAGAGAATGGGAAGCAGAAGATGTTAAGATGAGCGACAGCAGTGACGAGGACGACTATGAGGACATTAAAGCTGACGAAGTACGCAAGGAAGTAAATGAGGACACAGAGCCAAGTATCTCCTCTGAACTTACAACAAGAAGTGAGGATTCCCTATCGAACTATGGTCGCCAGTCGCCCTGGGATCCAGAAGAATGGGAAGGTAATTTTGAAGATTTGATTAGTCGACTGGAAGGACCGACGATTCATCACGGTCTAAAATGTGAAATAACGGACATAATTATGACGAAAGACCCACGGATGTGTGAGTTACTCCACTTTTTAGCGGATACGGTTAGCAATTTCTCGTTGCCAGAACAGGAAGAACTGATGAAGGTAAATATTGCAGATCCACAGATTCAACGCTATTTCATGCAAAAATACCAAATTTCAGCTCCAATATTACAGCAATGGTATGAAAAAGTTTGGTTGGAGAATCAACCTGAAGAGGAATGTCTATTACTATCAGATGGATCACCATCCGGGTCAGAGTATAAAGATTCGGAAAGGTCACAAAGTTCGCAGGACACATCGTCATCAGAACCGACTGAGACTCAGGTAGCCAAAAGGATTTGCAGACGAGATGGGGAGGAGTCAAAAGGGGAACCAATGGAGATAGATCCGGTAGCACGTGAATTAATGGATGATTTCGAAAACAGCACTGGCGATCACGACAATGAAGGAATGACACTAGATAACTTTAAACTGGCATGGCATGAACTGTTACCTCATTGGGAGGAGCAGACAGGTATTCCGTTCCCATTGGTCAGCTCAACAAAGACCTTATGGGTAAAATCGGCCCATCATGAATCTAATCGGTTACTACATCTAATCAAAGATGTTCCGGGCTCGCATTTCATATTAGACATCGTGCATCCAAGTGTACTTGTTGAGATGACGAAACCATGGAGGGAACAATGTTGGCTCGGTGTAATTGAAGCAGGAAAACGAGAAGGATTAGCGGACATATTGGGTCAATGGTTCGAACAATGGGAACACAGATTTATGGTAATGATCGGGACTTCACAACGCATGGCGATCATAAACAGTTCCCAGGAGTGGACCAGGCTTAGGAAATTGCAATATGGGGGAAACGCAGTTTTAAGACTTTTGGCACCAAGACAAGTGGTACAACTGGCAGGGATGCTAATATGCTCCCACATCTTTGCAGAACAAATCGCAGCCTTAGTAGGGGATGATTACCACCCTAATGATTCTATTATGTGTTTACTACAAAGACACTTGAAGGTGGTGGACACACGACAGGATTATGCGGAAAGAATTCAGTTGATTGGCAAGGGGCGCCAGAAGCTTGGCGAGAATTATTTGAATTCTGCCACGCCCCGACTTTGCTACAAATATCCAAAAATCAAGAACTTTTACTACAGGACCAGGGGAGTCCGAGTCACTATTAAGGGCACTGATCTAGGAGATTCGAAGAATCACAAGTATTTCGCAATGGATAATTTAGACACATATGCGAAATATCGACTGATGAAAGACATGGAATATGAAGGAAACTTCCGAAATAAAGACGATGATAAGCAGACCAACATGTATACCATTTTAAGTCAAAATGTTCGTGGTTTCGTACACAAAGATATTGCAGCCTGGATGTCGGCATGGAAAAAGGGCTACCCCAGCAAAACGGCGGCAATGATATTTTTACAAGAAACTCATATCGATTCAAATACAGAGCGGGAAGAGTTGGCACAGAAGTGGGCTTTACTCTGGGGAAAAATAAAAGATTATAAATCACTCTCGTATTGGAGTGTTTATCCAAAAAAACAAGGCGGAGTGGCGATCTTATTGGCGCCATCTATCGCATCTTACATCATGCCGTGGAAGACAGAATACTGGTCCAATCGACTTATAATATTGAAGTGGAACGAGAGTGTAATACTCAATATTTATGGTCCATCTGGGGATATTCACGGAAGGGAACAGTTTTATAATTCAGTTCGACAAATATTTCTCAGACACCCCAGACATCGTTTGATGGGAGGGGATTTCAATTGTGTAGACTCACCCATCTTGGATCGACTGGGGGGGGACTCGATCTGAACGTCCAGAAAGTAAAGCATTGAGGAGAGTACTATCGGAATGGCAGTTAGAAGATGCGAGGCATATAATGGTTTCGCCGCTAGAGGACTCGAAGCTGGAGCCGATTGATCACTATACGTATTGGAGGGGCGACCAGGCTAGCCGACTGGACAGGTTTTACGTTTCCGGAAAGTGGATAAACTGGGTCGTCTGGGTAGAGGTCGATCCGCCCCCAATATTCTCCGACCACAATCAAGTCGGTCTAGTGTTGAAAGACCCCAGTATTTCCAGAAAAATGACTCCATGTCGCAAATTTTCCTACCCCTTTCCCGGTTCTCAGGCGGAGAGTGTGAAATTAAAGATTTTGGAAAAATTGCAGAAAACAAACTGGAACTCAAAATTTGTCAGAAATTGGGATGGAATCATGGATGTTTGCAGAACAATTGTGTATAATATAAGAAGAAAGGTAGCAAGAAAGCGGCGAAGGCGAGTGCATCAATTGAAGAGGTCAGCTAGCGAAACCGCGACAACGAGGAAGCATATTGTATCAGCCATAGCACAATCATTACAACAAGAGCGATCACTGCGAAGAAGGGCATGTTTGCACAGATCAGCAGCGGATGTGAGGTGGCTGTTCAAGCGAGCATCCGTATGGGAAAGAGATCAAACCGTGTCTAATATTCTTGCGACATCAGGACCACCTTTTGCAAAGGGTTTATCGATCCCAGATCGTTTTGCTAAAACGTGGTCGGGCATTTTGGGACAAAGTCATCGAGATATAGCCAACCAGAAACTAAGGACGGAAGTGAGTAACTTCATGGAAATCCCTGTCAACAGGAAAGTTACAGAATCTCAGAAAGCTGAGCTGCTCTCGGAAATAACCCCAGATGATGTTGAATGGGCGATTAAGAATATCGATAGGCGAAAAGCGGCTGGACAAGATGGAATTGGGAACGATTTTTACAAAGATTTTTCGGAAATTCTAGTGGAACCACTTACGCAGATATTTAATGACATTTTATCAGGGGGGAAACCACCCCCATCTTTTCTCAAAGCTATCGTCATTCCATTGAGAAAAAAAGGGGATTCAAGTGACGCACTGGACTACCGTCCAATTTCACTTTTGACAACCGGGTATAAACTGTTCGCCAAGATTTTAGCACGTCGATTACAGAAGTTCCTGGGCAATCTGATCGGTGATACGCAGCAAGGGTTCGTTTTGGGGCGTCGAATGGACAAGGCTGTCATATTAATGAAAGCATCCTTTGAAGCTTACAGAGACAAGCCGAAAGTGGCAGCAGCTGAAAGTGCAGGGGTGTTATTTTTAGATTTCAGCAAAGCTTACGATACTGTGGATAGGAACTATTTGTTTACAGTACTATCATTGTTTGGGTTTTCTGTGGATTTCGTGGATTTGATGGATCGACTACATACAGGCACAACAGCAGAGTTTTTAGTAAACAATCAGCTTGCACATCCTATATCAGTCGTCTCAGGAATCCGGCAGGGATGTCCGCTGGCACCATTACTATTTATATTAGCAGTTGAGCCTTTAGCTCTAGCCCTTAATGCAAATCCGACATTAGTGGGTATACAGCCTTTGAAGAACGACCCAACAGTTACTCACCGTTTCTCGGCGTTCGTAGACGACTCCACCGTGTTTCTACAACATGCAGATCAAGTCCCAGTAGTATTGGACGTGGTCCAACGTTTCGGAAATCTGGCAGGATTAAAGATTCAACCAGCCAAAAGCAAGTTTGTGTTTCTCAATTCGGTAATGGTACCAAAAAATGGTACGGTTTACCAGTTTTACCGGAAGGAGACACAACTAGATATTTAGGATATCAATTTGGGTGGGGAGATTTAAAATCAGTTAACTGGGCTCTGATAATAAGATGTATCAAACGACGGTTAGCGACAGCTACACACTGCGGAACATCGTTCATGGATCGCGTACAATTGTTTAACGTGATAGCCATCCCATCACTGTTATTCACTGCAAGAATGTTCAATCCACCGACGGAGATATTACAGGAAGCAGTGAATATCCAAAAGGCGTTTGTATGGAGTAAGTCGACTGCGAGTGAAAAAGGAAAGCACAAAATGTCGCCAGCTCTGTTGTTTACGCCGCATGCAGCAGGAGGGGTAGGATTGATATCCATTCCAGTGGCACTGAAGATACAACGGTTGAAACTAGCGTATCAATGGTTACTAGCAGTAAAGGACCATTATCAATCAGCCTGGCTTAGTTTAGTGGGGATAGGCTCAGCGAGACATAAGGGACAACGCCTAACACCGGTAAAAGGATACAGAGAATGCAACGCAAGTGGAGCAGTAGACACGGGAGCAGGACGAAGTTTGCGGAAAGAACTTATGGAATGGATAGGCCCGAGATTCCAAGACCAGATGAGTTTGAAGAGTTACACATTAGCAGTGTTACCTCAAGTCGTCACCAAGATGGAAGCATCGATCGGGAACAAAGGAACACGGCTTCAGCATGAGGAGCGGTTTATCATCCCAGTAGACATTGACACATACCCTCATCATTCCGTGTTGCCTAAACATATGGTGCCATTTTGGGGAACGTACAGCTGGTTTAGGAATCCGTGGATAAGGGATGGACGAGCTATGGAGTTATCAGAGAAGAAATATGATCGGATTCCACAGCTAATGATACGAGAATTACGAATTCTACGACTAACGGAAACTTCGTTTATGTGGCAGGTATTATGCGTAGATGGGCAATCGCACACTCGGGCCAAAGTGGGGAGATGGTTGTGTGCGCTGATCATCGCATCACCACGAGTACCAGTTGGGCATTACCTAGGGGAAGTACCACCAGTACAACTATGCCGTGGACCTGGTATATTAACGGATTTCACTTGGGAACTAACATCCCAAGGGTTTGTCACAGGACATTGCGGAAACCAGTCGACGAGTATAAAAGCGAAGCAACAATCAGACGGAATTCTATGGAAGATAGTTGAGAGCACTGTTCAACCCAGAGAGACAGAAACTAACCTGTTAGACTCTCTGATAGTCTTTCACCCACACCCAGACTTGCATTTGATCGGTTGGCCGTCGGATGAAAATACACCTGTGCGACGGATATGGGCGAAATTCAGGAAATCATTTAGGAGAATGTACTTTAAAGGAGTGGCTTCACAGCTGAAGCCCCTCCTCCAGAAGTGGCGGAAAAAATGTTCAGACAATCACTGGTGGGAACTCATGCAAGATAAAGAACCTACCCAGGTATGGGACCATTCGAATATTCTTACTAATTATCAAGTATGGGTTCAATTTCGAGTGGCGACTATGCAGCTGAATACCTTTTACGTACGAACAGCAGGAGAATCGAGATGTCCGTTAGATGAGAGATGCAGAAGCAGATCTACAGGGATTTATCACATATTATGGGAGTGTCGACGAGCGCAAGACGTGTGGAGACGGCTGATTAGCCATTGGAGGGGTAAGGATACTCCCTATGAGTCTCTACAACAGTTTCAACAAGCGATTGTGTCAAGACAGGCGCCGCCAATCGGTGAACCAGTCAAAAAGGCGATGATGACCAAGCATGGTTGGTACAGAGATACGTATCAAGAAGTTTTCAATCGACTTTGGGTGGGAGTGTGTGGAATTGCGACAGCATGGATGTGGCAATTACGAAACCAAGTAATTTTCCAAGGTCAAGTGAAGAATGCGATGGACTACTTAGAATTTGTATGGAGACACTGTCAAACTCAACTAGAAGCAGTGGCAGAATATGAATCCAGAATACCTGAATCAAGAGAAGACGGGATCCGACTGAAGATCAGTGTAAAGTGCTTATTTGACTTAACCCCAGCACCGGATCAAGACATCTTCCACCCAGGACGAGAAAGAGCAAGGCGGGATTCTCTGGCAAGCTCAACCATGACTTCTGAGCCTAAGTTACATACTAGAGTTTATATGTTTATAGTAGCTAATGGTTAACATTAATTAGACTACCTTTTATTATTATTACTTTAGAGTACTTTAGGGACAGGTATACTATATTTACTACCCTGGGGAATAATCAAGTATAAGACCATGATACGTACTGAAGATCTGTATGAAACCCAGATCATCATAACTACAGTACCCGCTCTCGGATCGTTTTTATTGGGGTCCGATGATTGAACACGGTACATTGAAATGGAAGGTTTGGCAATGTACCGAACATGCACTAGCATAAGAGACATTGCTCATTTAGAATGCCAAAAATCCGTAAAGTTCATCATACACATTAACACCGCGACGTAGCACGTCATTTTTCCAGGAGTTGCTCTGGTGCAGATAAAACACATCTCTCAGCTTTTGGGCGTACGGTAAGCGATTCGCAGATGACGAGCTGTGGTGATATATGGTGTTTTCTTCAATCAAGGCTTTCAAAATAAACACTCCAGGCACCGTTCCAAATTCTTGACAGAGCAGAATGGCGTTTCCTTGAGTTCGAGCATCTAACAGACTTGCCACGCCATCATACGTTAAACCACCAACACCGTCGTAACCGCGTGACACGGGATTGTCATCATCATCTCCAAACACTAACTTGTCTGCGTAGTCAGGGCTTGTAAAAAGATTGCGCGCAGCAGTCATATTACTGGCCGCCCCAAGCATCAGTGTGTCAACACCAGCAGAACCAAGTCCAGTATGCACATCAATCATTGCGAACTTCGTGACAGCACCAAAGTCCACATGATCACGTAAAAACCGCTGCAATAACACCAAGCTAGGCTCCAGTTTTGTTCCTCCGTAAAACAATGTGTGTGGAAAACGATAGTTCCCACCAACTGTCGCCTTCTTGATTGCATCAAAGCCTTTCGTTACTAGATGGATGATACCCTTGACCCAGAACCAATTCTTGAACCCACTCAACGTCGTCGGGTTCAGCAGATCGTAGATGTCAAGGTATCCAGCTCGATTTGGATCTCTTTCCCGGCGCTCTTGGAACTGCTCTTGAGTAAACCAATTACGATTTAAATCCACACCATTTTCATTAAATCTTCGCAAAGTAGCGAACCCATACGCATTAAGACCGTGCACAAAAATCACAGTGGGATTATCTTTCGCGGAGCTTGAGCCACCCTCTACTCGCTGCAGTAGTGCCGCTTGAATGGCGCTCCCAGCAAAACCCTCGACGCCATGAGTACCTGAAATATGCAGCAGCACGCGCTCAATTGAACCTGGTAGCACAGCGACATCTATCGTCAAGTCCAACGACTTCAGATGTTCCAGTGGTAACGAGAAAAGATGGGCATTCGCAGCCTTTGCGCGTGACCGAAAGAGTTCTCGCGCTGAGTAATACGAGTCACTAAACTGAGCATCAATACTGTCATTGCTTGTACGGAATGGTATGTACGAGTCGAGAGGCACAAAGTCGTTGTAAGCGTGGTAAAGTATCGCCACCAATATCCCCGCGAAAGATCCTCGCATGACTGGAGAATTTGGAGCCGGTTTGGAGTATCAAAAGGTTTGTTGGTTTGGTTTACTTTTGTACATGTCATACATAGAAAGTTGAAGTGTATTATTACAGTTTGGGAACTTTTGCATCAAGTTTAGAAGTTATTATCGGACTCGTCCTCTAGGACGATCCCGTGTCTGCGTGTCTGGCCCACACTCGGTCAATTGCTTGTGGTGTGACCATGGGTCAGCATTGTTCGTGCCTGGAGCATCCACCCAAGTATCAGCGCCGACAATCTGACGACATTGAGCCGATGGATATGGAGCGAGGCAACAATGATGACGGCGAGCTGGAGCTCCAGGTGTTGGACGCACAAGAAACTCACGAACTATTAGGTACTAGAGCAAGTACACTATCCGGTGGTTGGAACATCCAACGGGAACTATTTAAGTGGAGTGGATCCACCGTCACCATCGCCGATACAGACAGGAGAGAAGACGAAGAAGAGAAGAAGTCGGACGAGCTGCAGAGGCAACGCTGCCTCAGCATGGGCTCGATGGAGCTTAATACGAATAACTATTCAACAGCGTTGGTTGAGCCGAAAGAATTGTCAAGGCTGCTACGCTCGTATCAAAAGGCTACAGGAATGGTAAGTAATTTCTATTTCGTGATTGGTCCTTTCAAGCGCTAGACTTCATTCTCGTGTCTTTCAGGTTGACAAAGGGCAATTGGAACTGGAGTGTATCATGTGCTTGGACACATTCTCCAATGTGAGTTCGATTTCTTTAAGGCTGGGTTTTGTTAGCAGGGAGGAATTCATGTTGTTGTACGTGCAAACATGTAGGACAACCCCAAAGTCCGCACACTTTGCAACTGTGGCATGAATCGAACAAATTTTCACATGAGTTGCTTGCTAGAGTGGCTTAATCGCGATGCTAATTGTCCAGTTTGTCGTGAGTACCTTTTTTTCGAGGATTCGTGACTTTGTTTCGCCACGAGCATCATCAAAGTTATGATGTTGACGACACACTGTTTGGCTCATACTAAGTACAAAAGACGAGTCAGTCTATCGTCAGTTATGTCCACTTCACCTCTCAACTGATTTAGCCAGGCATTTGAAATCATCGTCAATGCCGCTTCAGTAGGGGTGCAAGTGTTTATTCTAAATTACTTCGATAGTAATAGCCGGTCAGCTTTACAAGCTTGCCCAGCAACAATTTTGCTTCTGTGTGGTCCTATCACCGAGTCATAAAAGGACAAAGAATCAACGTGTATTTTTGACAAGCAGTGGCTTTTTTCATACGTCTTCCTTTTTCTAGTGTCTTGCCTTACGCTCTCGATCCGATTCGATCTCGAACAGCGTACGCTAATGCTACTCCTAATACACCAACCGCGACCGTAGTAACAATGACAGATATCTACACGTATTGATTGTACAACGTATCAAATATCAGTGTCTTCATAGAAAAAGCACATTCATGCAACAGTGTACCGTACTTGCGCAAAGCTCAGCTTGTATCCAGCGTTGTCACTATCTCTTTTGGATGAAGATTTTCATCAATAAGTTACACCGTGGAAAATACTGAACAACTAGCCATGAACTAACCTCTGTCGACGAGACGGCAATAGTGGAACTTCCTTTAGCACAGGTGTGGTGAAACTCGGCCAAGGTTGATACTTGAATGGAAATGTAAAATAATATGTGTTGGCCCTGCAGATTGGAATTGTTTAGGATTAGAGGGATGCAGCGGCAAATGTGTCCTGAGCATTTTGATGTACCATACTTTGAGGCAAACGCGTCGTTACTTCGTTGTCGGAGCTCGATCGGCGGCAATTGGTGGTACAATACTAAAGCGCGTGTGATCACCTTTTCAATATCCATCGATAGCGGTAATCTCGACAGCATTCCATGCATCGTGCCAAAGTCAAGCTCACATCGCAAGATAGTTTCTCTCGACTCGAGCAGAATCTAATAACAGCTTGTCAGTCAAATACACGTAGAGATTGACAAACACGACGAGAAAATCACATCAATCTCGCAATAGTGATGCCAACACGCACCGAAGCAGACACATAAAGACTGAAGAGCGGGTGGGTCACGAGAAACACATCGTACAGTCGAGCAACATCGTCAAAGTGCTTCAGCTGGTGCGCAAACCACGTGATCATCCACGGAAGGGCAAAGAATGGTTCCACCTAGTCAAAAGTGTACCATAGTAGCTGAAACAGTGGGATGATCATGTATACCCACCACACATCAGAGCGATCGACATACCCTTGACTCGTGCAGATGCTGATAAAGCTGCTCATCTGCCGCATCCAGCAATGGAAACAGTAACCGTGTGGTCGCCATCACTTGCTCAAAACCCGACTGCATCGGCTCCCGTTGATACGTTTCACTTACATTCTGAACAGCTTGCAATGTACTTTTTGTATAGCCCAACGTCAGTAGAAACACCGAGACAATGTCATGATACCCTTGAAAGTAAAACAACTCATGATTCGCGTCAAGCACGCCTAATATGATTTGTGTCAGTGCACGACGTTTTGATCGGCGTTCACTTTCCTTTATTCCTTGCAAAATATCGTAGCGCCATAACGATCGCTCCACATCTTTTTCCACCTGCGCTGCATCTCGATGCGCTTCTACGGCGCTAATTCCGATGTGAGGACAGCCGAGTAGCCCCTTTCGAGTAACTACTTTTCCAGTGAGCAAGAATGGCCACAATTCTTTCCGGAATTTTTCTGAAATTAGACCTTTTGGAGTGATAGCAAGTCGACGCACTTCACGGAAGCACTCGTCGAGATCTGCGGCAGTTGCCTCATTGTCAAGACGTTCCAGCGCATGTAGGCGAAATATGACAGCACGAATTTCCCTTTCCTTGTCTCGGATGAAACGAAGTTCTCGTTCTGCCCGTGCGCGTCCCGGAAAACCCCGCACCCGGCGTCGATCATTATTTGCTTTGCGTTTCTTGCTCATGGATTCGAATTTTTTTAATTTTGCTAGACAATTTAGTGCACACGATATTGAAGAGACACAAAAGATGGGCTTAATTGTTTCGTCCAATCGTTCAAGAGATTAACGACTTGTCACATCATGTCATGGCAAGTTGCGAATTGCCATCGCGAACGATGAGGAAGGCGTCAATTCAATCGGAAAATTATTACCTAATACAGTACAAGGCTACATGTACATGTACTGTACCCTAGCCATACACATGAAAACATCCCTTGTGTCTTGTCGAGCTGATTGTACCTTTGTTGCTCTGGCAAAATCCATGCCGATGCTTTCAATAGAGGACACCACCTCATTACAAGCCCGTCCAATTTTCTCACCATCATTTACAGCGTTACAAACAGAGCTCACTCACTGACTAGTTCCATCAGTGTATAAAAGATTACAGGTCATTCGTTTCCACGATTCTGATTTCTGAAACCTGCCTTGTACTTGGTTTTCGTATCTCGCGCCTCAACAGATTTGTCGTCGGTTGGCGCGGCCTCAGTGTGGGATATCGCGATCGACAGCGAGAGGTCCAGACGCAAACCGCCGAACAGACGACGACCCGACCGCTTTCTCGCGACTTCTACATACGAAGTATAAGTTCTTCTTGTCCCTCGATCAGCGATAAGAACAGGAACCAGCTGGGCTGTCGCACGTGAGTTTAGCCAGGCCTTTTCATCGTGCCCTCTCTCTCTTCTCTCTACTCAGTCTAGAACACCCCGCAGCACGCGCAACATGGCGCGTTCTGGCAGTGACGGTGACAGTGATGACGCCATGCAGTACAGTAAGCCACTGCGGCAGCAAAAGAAGCTCTGCGATGAAGCCATGGAGCTCGTGAACGCTGGAGTTGGCATGCAAAATGCATCGCCACCTGACACGGCGGGCGCCGACGCCAAGCTCTCGCGTGCGGTTACGCTCATGGAACAGGCGCTCGCGATTGAATACCCGACGCAAGAAGAGCGGGACGCGAGTCAACGTCTGAACAATAAGATGAATCGTTATGTCAAGATGATCCGGAGTCAACGGGAAAAGGGCGCGTCGGGAGGCCCCACGGGGCGTGGACATAACACCAAGTACAATATCTTGCCCATGGATAGTTTACCGTCCACGTACAACGCCGTGGTGGATCTATTGACAAAGTAAGACTCTGTTGTTTATCTATATTGCGAAGAAGAAGCGCGCAACTGACACTGATTCTTGTTGCCTTGTTGTGTGTGCCAGTTCGTCGCTTCTGGGAGATGTCTTTGAGAGTCTCAAGAGCACGTTTGGGTTCCAAGAGTCGAATGTAGCGAATCAAAAGGAGCATGTGTTGCTCATGCTCACGAACTTTAAGTTGCAAGAAGAAGAGCCGAATACGAACGGGGAGGATCACCACCATTTGGATCGACAACAAGAGCTCGATATGGCCAATAAGGGCGTCAAGCGATTCCACGCTCGTATCTTTGCCAACTACATCAAGTGGTGCAAGTATGTGTCGACGAAACCTGCGTTCACGAGTGACCCGGTCGTGGATATCGTGCTCTTTTTCCTCATTTGGGGCGAAGCCGGAAACTTCCGTCAGACGCCCGAGTGTCTCTGTTTCCTCTTGCATACGTCGTTGCCTCAAGCTTCATCCCGAGGTGGGGGCAAAAACCCTGGTGACTTTCTCGCCGAGGTCATTCGTCCCATGTACGTGGAGATTAAGAAAGACAATGACAAGAAAACGTCCCAAGGGGCGCGAGCGCCGCACGCCGAAATTCGTAACTACGACGACTTTAACGAGTTTTTCTGGAGCAAAAAGTGCCTCAAGTACAATCCCTCGACGATTCACGAAGCATTTGGGGAAGTGGACAAGAAAGGGCGTCCCAAGGTCATTAAGAAGAGCTTTGTCGAGAAACGGACGTGGTTTCGCGCCCTCATGTCGTTTCGGCGGATCTTTTGCTTTAATTGTGCGCTGTTTCTGGCCGTGTGTGGTTTTGCCCTCAATATGGTCATGTATTGTCCGGACACGCCGATTCTCTACGGTGCTGACTTGACTAATGGAGATTCTCGAGGCTTTACCGTGTTTGGAAAGAATTTAACGGCCTCGGACGTCACGGCGTATGGATCGGGTGATGGCACTGGCGATAAATCGGGTACGGGCGCAACGTGCAACCATCAAATGTTAGCTACGTGTCTGGGTATGACGTATACGTCGGGCATTTTCGACAAAATCCCGATCGACTTTAAAGCTTTACTGCAGATTGTGCCCTTTACGGACTGTATAGAGAAGAGCACAGGCCGATGTGGGTGCTACACGAGTCTTTTGGAGCGATGTTTTACGGAAAAAGGAAAGACGACCAAGGTGACGGAAGACGAACTCACGTTTTCGTCGTCGAGTGAATATGATCAGAGTATGTGTGTGGTCAACTGGCGTGCGGCCGTTGAGGCGATTATTAAAGAACCAGGTCCAGGTAAACTAAACTGCGAAATCTGTCAGTTGGATCTCAAGGCTTTGATCACGAACGGCAAAATTGGAGAACTCGTTGCCGGATTGTTGAAATTTGGGAATGGCAAGCCCTTAGCACCAGGTGACACTACCAACAAGGAACGTACAGACATGGGGGGGCTAGCGATGGTTGGTGGCGGTGCGTGCCTCGCGCTCATTTGTGTGTGCGAGTTTGTCAACAAAATCACCTCGCGTGTTGGCTCGGGATACGTGGGGCGTTCAATGCCAGTGCCGTTCCGAGCCTATTGTCGGTACACGTGCTTCTGGATCTTTCTCTTTCTTTGCAAACTTACGTTTGATTATCAATACATGATCAAAGCGCTGGTGGAAACGACGCTCTTTATCTGGTATGCAAACGAGAATGAGTATATGCCGTACTCGAAATTCATTCTCCAGGTCACGTTCCACAACATCATTTACATTCTCTTCTTGTGGATCCCGTCGTTCTTTGTCTTTATGTACGACGCGCAAATTTTCTACTCGGTCTTGTCCGTCATCTTTGGTTCCTTTGCGGGTTTCAACCTTCGCATTGGTGAATTGCGCTCCTTCCGCGTCCTCCGACTGTCGTTCAAGTCTATTCCTCGCATGTTCAACAAGAAAATTGTCCCGAACAACATTCAGGATAGTGCCACGGAGGGCAAGAAGAAGAAGAAAAAGGCGAAAAAAGGAGAAAAAGAAGAGTCGGCAATGCCTGTGCGGCACTTTGAGCGTGTTTCCATGGCCGATGGAATCAAACCGCTGACTGTGAAGGCTCAAATGTACTCGAATCTCTTAGAGCATAACGGAGATCATCAATATAATGAGGTAAAAACGCCGAATGACAAAGATGACGCGAGTTCGACTGGCCGTCAGTCGCAGCTGGAATCAGTCACTGGGGTCTCGGGAGCGGACTTTGAGCGCACGATTTCATTTGCTATGGCATGGAACCGGTGTTTAGGCAGTCTACGGGAGGCAGATATCATTAGCGATCGCGACCTGAACGTTTTGAGCTATTTGATTGACTCAAAAGACGCAGAAGACCGAAAACTGTATCCACCAGCCTTCCTCACTGCAGGAAAATTGGACGAATCGCTGGATATTATCGTGGATTGCTCCACTGTCTACGAGAAGCTAAGTTCTGACAAGAAGAAGAAAGAAAATACATTACAAAAGATTGAAAACACAATGCGCGTGCGACTGACAAAGGATGATTTGCGTGTGGAATCGTTGCTTGGATCGTACAAGTTTATGTCCCAAGCTGTGCCCTTTTTGCTTGGCGACGAGCACAGAGATCTGAACGAATGTTTCGAGTTTATGGAAGAAATGGCGGTGCAGCAATCGGTCCTCAAGGGCTTGAATCTAAAGAGTCTCCACGAGTGCCGTGCCGCGTGTGCAGAGTTAATGAAAGCTCTGCTCGAGGTACCCAAGACAACGTCGGACAATAGCATCAAGTTCCAGCGAGCGCTGTACCGCGTGATTGACTGTGTCGAAACGGTGCTGAACTGCATGAAGAAGATTCTGATCAAACAAGAGAACCTTGTGCAGATTCTCACCAACACGCCGTTAAAGCAGAGCTCATTCTTCTTCCCAGGCGATGCGCAGCAGTATGCTAACGTACAGCTCCAACGTCTTGTGAATTCCGAAGCAGCATTGGATATCGTCTCGCGAGCGTACCAGTTGTTAACAGTCGATAACTTTGACGCTGAACCTCGTTCGGAGGAAGGGCGGCGTCGATTGCGTTTCTTTGCCAACTCGCTCTTTATGGACATGCCGGATGCCAAGCCAATTCGTAAAATTCGTTCCTTGACCGTCTCGACGCCGTATTACAATGAAATTGTCATGTACTCGATCAAGGACTTGACGGCGCAGAACGATGACAGCATCAAACTGATTTACTATTTAAAAACCATTTACCCGTTCGAGTGGGAAAATCTGCTCGAGCGTCTCCAGGCCAAAGACATGGAAGAAGCGCTCAAGAAGTATCCTGAAGACGTGCAGCTCTGGGCAAGTTACCGTGGTCAGACGCTTGCCCGTACGCGTGCGTGGCATGATGTACAATGAAGATGCGATTCGGTTCCTCCATTGGCTCGAAATTTGTGAGAACGAAGTGATGCACCAGTTTGGCTGTCCATGCAACAAGTGCAAGCGGCTGGAAGAGATGGTGGCGCTCAAGTTCAATTACTTGTGTACGTGTCAAATTTACGGTAAGCAAAAGGACGAACAGCGCCAACAGGCTGCTGATCTTGAGTATCTGCTTCGAAAACACCCGACGCTCCGTGTTGCCTATGTGGATGGGCCAAAGAAGGTGAAAGAGGGGCCACCCAAGTTCTTTTCGGTTCTCGTGCGCGCTGACGGCGACAACATTGCTGAAGTTTATCGTGTCGAGCTCCCTGGCAACCCGGTGATTGGAGAAGGTAAGCCGGAGAACCAGAACCATGCCATTATCTTTTCGCGTGGAGAGCTCTTGCAGTGTATCGATATGAACCAGGATGGGTACTTGGAAGAAGCCTTGAAGTTACCGAATCTGCTGTCGACGAAAGACACTGAGACGGCGAAATATCCGCTGACGATTATTGGGTTCCGGGAGCATGTGTTTACGGGTGGAGTCTCGAACCTTGCGAGTTTCATGTCGATCCAGGAATTGTCGTTCGTGTCGCTGGGGCAGCGCATGCTCGCATTGAACCATGTGCGTCAGCATTATGGTCACCCTGATATCTTTGACAAGCTTTTTGCGATGGGCTGTGGCGGCACTGCCAAAGCATCCAAGGGCGTGAATCTATCGGAAGATATTTTTGCTGGGTTCAACAGTACGCTACGTGGTGGCCGAGTCTCGCATGAAGAGTTTATTCAAGTAGGCAAAGGTCGTGATGTCGGAATGCAACAATTGACTCTGTTTGAAGCCAAGCTGTCGTCTGGTGCCGGTGAGTGTGTGATTTCGCGCGATGCCATGCGCATGGCCTCTCGTCTCGACTTTTTCCGTCTCCATTCGTGGTTCTATGGTAACTTGGGCTGGTACTTTACACAGACCATGACCGTTGTCGGTGTCTTTTTCTTTATCTATGGCAAAGTCTACATGGCTTTAAGTGGCATGGACAGTTTCTTCCTCGAACGAGGTGGACTCGGTATCGGTGGAACGTTGAACACGTCGTGGGCGTTCCAGTTTGGCTTCTTGCTCGTTGTGCCCGTGGTTGCCGTCGTCGGTGTCGAGCAAGGTTTCCGTCATGGTATGACGTATTTACTGTGGAACATCATGACGCTCGGGCCGCTCTTCTTTACGTTCCAGATGGGGACGCGTATGCACTACTTTGACCGTACCTTGGTGCATGGTGGTGCCAAGTATCGTGCCACCGGTCGTGGGTTTACCATCAAGCACGAAAAGTTTGCCGAACTCTATCGCTTCTACGCATTTAGTCACTTTTACCGTGCCGTCGAGCTCGTGTTTCTCTTGATCTTGTTCCGTGCGTACGGGACGTTTTCCTGGTGCAACTGCTCGTGGACCAAGGACGCACTGTTTTACAATTACTTTAAACCTTCGGACAATGACTGGAACACGCGGTGCTATGCATTTTACTACCAAACGTGTGTGCAACCAACGAATCAAAACTACGGCATGATGTCGTATTCCTTGTGGATTATTGCCGCGACGTGGTTATGGGCTCCGTTTTTCTTTAATCCAAGTGGATTCGACTGGGATAAGTTGATTGAGGACTTTAACGACTGGCAAAATTGGCTCAAGACGACAAATGACACGGCAGCCAGTTGGTCGGGTTGGTGGTCGAATGAACTCGAGTATCTCGAACACTCGCCCCGAGGGTCTCGGATTGTCTCGATGATTCAAGATGCGCTTCTTCTTCATTGCCTATGGCATGTATTTGCAATTGATGTATAAGACGTACTATGAAGAGCGCGATCTGCAGATTGAAAAGGGCTCAATGATCTCCTATGCCCTCGCAGGTCTCATGTTTGTCATTGTGCTTTTGCTCTTGTGTTGTGGTTACATTGCGAGTCGTGTGAAGAAGAAATTGACATTCAAGCAAAGGAAACTCCGCAAGATGAAGTTTGTGCTCTCGTGCTGCGGTCTCCTCGTCGCAGCCGCGAGTTTGTTGGTCGTCTCGCCCATCAATTTGATTGAAATTGCTGTCATCATCTTGATGGCGGCCTACTGGTTCCTTCAGATCTGCATTTACCGAAACCAGACAAGTCACGTCGTGGTACGGGGCATGGCACGCTCGTTCGACCGATGGGTGGGCTGGATCATCTTGGGCCCCGTGCTCTTTATCGCCATGTTCCTACCGTTCCTGTCAAGCTTCCAGCAACGCGTCATGTTCAACAACGCCTTTACGTCGGGCCTGGAAGTGTCCAAGCTCTTTGCGAATGAAGCGGCGTCGTCCACGAGCAAGATCGTCAAAATCAAGCGCGTGGCCAAGAAGAAGAAACGAAGTGATTAAAAACAGCGTGCGCGCATCTTGCTGCGTAGGTTAGAGGGGTGCTGGAATGGAGCCGATCGTGTGGATTTCACCATGCAGTGCGCAGCAAGAACTCGTTCCTTATCCAATAATAGCAAATCAATATACATCTGCACATTCTTCTTTTAACTTATACTTCGAAGTATTTGTGATTACGAACCAAAAAACGTAATCTCGAAGAATAGCACGGCAGCAGCAAGGCGTGACACGAGCGCCATTTGTGCTCCTGGTTGCTTGGCCTGCCACCAGTGCATTGTGAACCCATTGTGTGATGTCGTAATGCTTCAACAAGCGACTACTGTACATGTATTACACTGTTCTGGATAGCGAGAAACATAATGATAGGAACCCATTTCACTTCGAAGAAATGTTATTCGCACCCCCGATCTAGCATATTCCCAACCATGTACCATAAAAACGGTACAATGTACCATAATGAATCTATTCAAAGCAGCACAATGGAACGGGAGTATTGTGGTGATGCTACTAACTCACGGAGATGACATGAGCATGGTATATTTCAATGGCGTCGTGCCTTCATTTTGGAAAAGGCTACCCGTCTAAAGTCTATCATTTGAATCACCAATAAATAAACCCGATGCAGATCAGTACAGAGAATGGAATGCTCACTGTGAAAC